>JABUQX010000393.1:10000-22500 GCA_015478945.1 Trachelipus rathkii | reverse complement strand
ATATATATATATATATATATATATATATATATATATATATATATATATATATATATATATATATATTCTTCTTTCTTTCTTTCACTTTCTTGCTCCCCAAGATTGGAAAGGTGCTGTGAGCAAGCACGAAAGAAAGCAGTTGGAGAACATGACAAACGTCTAGCAAAGCCCAGTTTGCCGCCCTTTCCGTACCATTACTGCGAGAAGCCGTCACGCATCAGAAAATCACTTGGGGTTATCATACCGGCGACGACCACCATGGTAAATCGTCAATGTGCAGTTCATCCTCGGCCCAGGCGGGGCCGGTTGTCCATGCCCCCATTAAACTGCCATTCTCTCCTATCATGCACCTTTATCTCGCCTCTGCCAAACCTCCTTCAGACATTTGTTCACCGACTCAATCCACTTTCTCTCGCCGTCTTCAGTCGTCGTTCTCATCACACCGTCACTATACGATCGCCAACCAGTCCGCATCATCAACTCTTTCCACATGACCAAATCATCTCAACATAATTTCATTTATCTCTCTCATTTACCCTTCTTTCATCATACACCACCTCTTTCACTGACAGCCATTCTCTTTATCGGGTTCTTCAATACCTAGCAATAAGGCCCTAAGATTGTCCATCTGAACACATTGAACTTTAGAGATATATACCTCTTATTCCAGACCATGTCTCAATTACCACAAGCAGCCGTCACAGGTGGTCAACAGCTACTCATGTGGGTGCCTTAGCACACTCAAGATTTCAACCTTTGCATACCAACACGTTCAGTACCAGCCACCTTCCCACATTCACAACTTTCTACTACACTTTGCATCATCTGTTCCTTTTCATCCAACATGTATCCCAAATATTTAAATTCAGACATTTTTTTTTTTTTAGCTGCTCACCATCTAACATGATCTCACACTGAGAGTCTCACCACAACCATAACCTTGTTTATCCACGTTTGTTAGCTCTCCTTTCGAAGACACTTCAAGTCAGTTCTGACTGACCTTCTAAATTTCTTTGATTTTACAACCGAATATCCGCATAGAGACAGGTAGGCATTCACCAACTCCATCACCATTTCAACACGCCACCACCAAATTCTTTTCATAACCCATTCATATACAAATTGAATAACCACGAGAATAATATCCTCTGCCTCCGGTACATTACAAACCAATCATCTTCGACTTCATTTTCACTATCGTCATACATGTTTCTTTTTGATTCCATTCAGAAGACTCACACACCAACACCATATAATACCAACATTCCTGTGAGCTTCCTATTAATCCTATCGTCACGTTTCCACAAATTCATAGCCTAAATGGTTAATTTATTTTCTTCTTCTTCATCTTCTCTCAACCATTTCTTTCAATGTAGCATTTGATTCAATACATCCCCAACACTTAAACGCATCTACTCTTTACCACCGTTCTTCAGTCAGCTTCGATCGCATTCTTTCTTGTCTCCAAAATAACAGCATATCTTTCCATACACTCGATAAATACTCTATACTCCTAAAGCTGTTGTTCACCTTACCTATATAGGCAATTATTATTACTGCGCCTCCTCCAATTTCCTCGGAACTATACCCTCCATAAATGCTTTGTTACACAACTTTCAAATCCAATCAATCACCATCTAGCCTCCGTTCTTGATCATTTCCCCAGTAATTTCATCTATACCTGCAGATTTACCATTATTCAACTTTCTCACTCTACCCATTACCTCCTCCTTACTAATGACCTCATCCCCAAAATACCCATTCCTTCTTGCACCATCAAACCCACACACATTCACTATCACCTCTTCATTACTGCCAATGTTATGCAGATTTTCGAAGTGTTCCCTCCACACTCCCCTCACATCCATGATAAATATATATATATATATATATATATATATATATATATATATATATATATATATATATATATATATATATATATATATATATATATATATATATATATATATATATATATATATATATATATATGTATATATATATATATATATATATATATATATATATATATATATATATATATATATATATATATATATATACATTGACGATTTACCATAGTGAGGGTCCGTCGCGGTCCCATGAAGCTCTAGGGTGGATTTTCTGTCTGTGACGAGCTCTCACTATTAATGGTACAGAGGCGGTAAGGTTACTTTCTTTCGACGTTTGCCGCGTTCTCCAACCGCTTTTCTCTTTCCGATGCCAGACAGCACCCACCCCCAATCTTGGGGCAAAGAGGTAGGGTGGGAAGAAAGAAAGAAAGAAATATATATTATATTGACACTGAAAGAACTAAAAAAGAAAGTATTGGCTACTATTTTGGTATCGGCATTGGTCGAATATGGCCGATACCCTACTTTTTGGGTGAAGAATTATGAGAAACTTTTAGATTCAATAATAAATCTAGTTCGATATATAAAAGGTTCTAATAAGGAATTCCTTAAGCTAGCTCCGACGGTGAACCATTTCTAGAATGCATTTAAATAGCATAACCGAGGAGCTTGCTCGCGTGACAAAAAAAAAAAAAAAAAAAAAAAAAAAAAAAAAAGAAAAAAAAAAGAGAGAAAGAGAGAGAGATTCATAGAAGTGGAAGCCGCCTTATCAGCAACCCCTGGCAACAACACTGATAGTGACGATGGTGGCTTTCAGCAAATAAACCTACTGAAGATAAGGAGTATTTAGATATGTTAGACTTTGATAAGTTAATGGCCAAAATTGCATTTGCATCTCATTCACCTTCAAAGGAATCACATCAAGGAAACTCATCAAAAAAAACTGAAGACAGTCATCAAGGAGCAAAGATAATTCAAATTTGCAATCTGTGAATGAGGAGATGAGGCTCTACGAAAACATGGAGATGCTGCCTACAGAAGAGAATCTTTTCATGTGGTGGCATGAAAATGGGCCAAGGTTTCCATTATTATCAGTGCTTGCAAGCAAATATTTATCAGCCCCTCCCTCATCAGTCGAGAGCGAGCGTATTTTTAGTGTAGGTGGGAATGTAAACACCCCAAAAAGGAACAGGCTCTCCTCAGGTACTAGTGAAAGCTTAATGTTTTTGCATCACAATTTAAGAATTTTTGAATTTGAGTATTGAATGATATCTATCTTTATCTTAAAGGAGTATATTATTATTATGTCATGTTTAAATAATGAAGTTTTTTTTATTTTGTCTTTTCAGCTGATTAACTGAGGTCTCTTCTATCATTATTTTTATTCTTTATATTGTAGCTAGTTAAAGAATCTTCTTGTAAATTGTAATCATGTTAAAACATAAAAGCTAGTAGTTAAACTTTGTTAATACTTACTGGAAAATGGAAATAGAATATTTTTAAAAACAAACATAAAAAGTTATAAATATATTTGCATTTATTATTCTTTGGTTAAAGATACTATTTTAATTTATAAAATAAATATACTTGAGCACAACCAAATATGAAATAAATAACTTAGTATTGGTTGTACAGGGAATGCAATCCTGAGTTGCCTAGCAGTACACAAATGTTCTATCTTATTACTGTGTATTTATTATATTAATTAAAGTACCGGAATCGGTATCGGCACATACAAAAAAAAATAAGAGTATCGGTATTGGTATCGGCACTATCTCTAATATATATATATATATATATATATATATAAGATATCATATATATATATATATATATATATATATATATATATATATATATATATATATATATATATATATATATATATATATATATATATATATATATATATATATATATATATGGACTACCGTACTATAAAATAATGCTATTATAATCTTTATTGTAATTAATAAAGCTAGAACTCTTGGGAGGCAAAGGCTATTATTATTATGAGAGGAGAAACAAAGCTCCAATCGTTATGTGTATTAGTATGTACGGTAAAATTTTCTTACATCTTATAAAATCACACACATAACTATGTTTATTCCTTTTGTATGTTATTTAAAATTGAAACAGCCAATAGAACGTCTCTCTCCTACCGGCAAAATCTGGTATCGGAGGGAAGACGCGAGTGAGTGAGGCTGAGACAACAAAGCCATCAACTAGTGTCCCGGGCACGCCCGCAATACAAAATATCTTATTTTTTGTAATAAAATTAAAGGTGTTAGATTATTAATGTTCTTATAAAGAAGATTGTAAGTGTCAGAATTCTTGCGTTCTATTCATCAGAAGTGGAAATAATAATAAGAGGGAAAATTAGAGAGAGTGGTGAGTAACACCTAGCAAAGTACATCGAAGCACTATGACGCCCCTTTGCCAATCATTCTAATAAATATAATATTGGATTTGAGTACTCACGAAAATGTATTTGAGGATCAATGATCCAGTCATTATTTATTATATAAAATAAAATTAATTATGAATTGTGAAAATAAAAAAATAAAAAAAATGTTAATAAAAGAATAACATCCAAATCTATTTGATACACCTTCCATCTTATTAATTATTGTACCCGAGGTGTGAGTAATTTAATTCTATGTTTATTTGATTAAACAATTTGTTAAATCAAGTTGCTGTATATATATATATATATATATATATATATATATATATATATATATATATATATATATATATATATATATATATATATATATATATATATATATATATATATATATATATATATATATATATATATATGGGTGAGAAAGTTGAAGAATGGTAAATCTGCAGGTATAGATGAAATTACTAGTGAAATGATCAAGAGCGGAGGCGAGATGGTGATTGATTGGATTTGGAAGTTGTGTAATAAAGCGTTTATGGAGGGTATAGTTCCAAGGGATTGGAGGAGAGCGGTAATAGTACCCTTGTATAAGGGTAAGGGAGAAAAGGGGAACTGTAGAAATTATAGGGGAATAAGTTTATTGAGTGTTGTAGGGAAGGTATATGCTGGTATTTTGGTCGAAAGAGTGCGTCGAGTGACTGAAGGACTGATTGGTGAAGAACAAGGTGCGTTTAGGAGTGGTAGAGGATGTGTGGATCAAATCTTTACATTGAAACAAATGATTGAGAAAATGAGGGAGAAGAAGAATAAATTGTATTAGGTTTTATGGATTTGCAACAGGCGTATGATAGAGTTAATAGGGAAGCGTTATGGCAGGTGTTAGTGATATATGGTGTTGGTGGTAGGCTTCTGAATGGAATCAAAAGTATGTATGACGATAGTGAAGCGTGTGTAAGAATAAATGGTGTCAATGGTGATTGGTTTAGGATTAATAGCGGAGTGAGACAGGGTTGTGTTATGTCTCCTTGGTTATTCAATTTGTATATGGATGGGGTTATGAAAGAATTTGAGGTGGGGATGGCAGGAAATGGTGCTAGAATGGTGGAGAATGGAGTTGAGTGGAGGGTGCCCTACCTATTATATGCGGATGATTTGGTTCTGTGTGGCGAATCTGAAGAGAGTTTGAGAGGATTGATAGAGAGATTTGGCAGGGTGTGTAAAAGGAGGGGCTTGAAAGTAAACGTGGATAAGAGTAAGGTTATGGTTGTGAGTGAGGACACTCCTCAGTGTGAAGTTATGTTAGATGGTGAGCAGCTAGAAACAAGTGTCTGGAGTCCAAATATTAACGCACATTTGCAATGGAACGTACGATGCCGATTATACGAAAGTTGTGAGTGGTAGGATGGTGGCTGGTAATTATATCGTTAGTGAATGCAAAGGGACCAAGTCTTGAGTGTGCTAGGTCTTGCACATGAGGGTATGTGGTTACCTGAGTTATTGTATTTTTGTTTGACTATAGTCTGAATAAGCATAGATCTAAAGTTCAATGTGTTCAGATGGACAATCTTAGGGGTGTGCTAGAAGGTGTGAGAAGAATTGATAAAGAGAGGAATGAACGTATTAGAGAGTGGTGTGGTGTGAAGAAAGGGGTAAATGAGAGAATAAATGAAAGTATGTTGAGATGGTTTGGTCATGTGGAAAGGATGAATGATAGTAGGTTGGTTAAGCGGATGTATAGTGGTGAGTGTGTTGGGAACCGACCGGCTGGGAGACCGAAGAGAAAGTGGATTGAGTCGGTGAACGAATGTCTGAAGGAGAGAAATGTGAGTTTGGCAGAGGCGAGAATAAAGGTGCATGATAGGAGAGAATGGCGGGGTTTTGTATGGGGGCATGGTTGTGGCCCACCTGGGCCAGGGGATGAACCCTTACATTGACGATTTACCATAGTGAGGGTCCGTCGCGGTCCCATGATGCTCTAGGGTGGATTTTCTGTCTGTGACGAGCTCTCACTAATTAATGGTACAGAGGGGGCGGTAAGGCTGGGCTTTCTTTTCGACGTTTGTCATGTTCTCCTACTGCTTTTCTTTTCCGATGCTTGTACAGCACCTTACCCCCAATCTTGGGGCAAAGAGGAAGGTGAAGAAAGAAAGAAAGAAAGAATATATATATATATATATATATATATATATATGAGCATATATCTATATATATATATATATATATATATATATATATATATATATAAATATATAGATAAATATATATATTATAAATTATTAATTAATATATATATATATATATATATATATATATATATATATATATATATATATATATATATATATATATATATATATATTTATATATATATATATATATATATATATATATATATATATATATATATATATATATATATATATATATATATATATATATATATATATATAGTATAAAAATACGCCCAAACCGCATATATTATAATATATATATATGGATATATATACAGTACATATATATATATATATATATATATATATATATATATATATATATATATATATATATATATATATATATTATCAGGCTTCGGTTTAGGACCCTGCTGAGAGAGAGAGAGAGAGAGAGAGAGAGAGAGAGAGAGAGAGAGAGAGAGAGAGAGAGAGAGAGAGAGAGAGAGAGAGAGAGAGAGAGAGAGAGAGAGAGAGAGAGAGAGAGAGAGAGAGAGAGAGAGAGAGAGAGAGAGAGAGAGAGAGAGAGAGAGAGAGAGAGAGAGAGAGAGAGAGAGAGAGAGAGAGATAATGAGAGAGAGAGAGAGAGAGAGAGAGAGAGAGAGAGAGAGAGAGAGAGAGAGAGATAAATAGAGGGGAGAAAGGAGGGAGAGAGAGAGAGAGAGAGAGAGAGAGAGAGAGAGAGAGAGAGAGAGAGAGAGAGAGAGAGAGAGAGAGAGAGAGAGAGAGAGAGAGAGAGAGAGAGAGAGAGAGAGAGAGAGAGAGAGAGAGAGAGAGAGAGAGAGAGAGAGAGAGAGAGAGAGAGAGAGAGAGAGAGAGAGAGAGAGAGAGAGAGAGAGAGAGAGAGAGAGAGAGAGAGAGAGAGAGAGAGAGAGAGAGAGAGAGAGAGAGAGAGAGAGAGAGAGAGAGAGAGAGAGAGAGAGAGAGAGAGAGAGAGAGAGAGAGAGAGAGAGAGAGAATGACAATGTTGTTTTGTTATTCTGGTATGGGTAGAAAAAATACTTAATAATACCCGATTATTGAAAAAAAATATCGATATTCCCCATAAGATGTTAATGTATAATAACCAAAAAGATTTTTATATGATTATATGCAATAATCTAAAAGTGATTAATCAGGGTTTCGAAACAAGGAACAGAGCTAATAAGATGCTAGGCATAATTAATCGCAATGTTGTTTACAAGAGCAAGAAGGTTATAAGTGAGCTGTATACTAGTTGTTGCATATCAGGTCAGCATTTCTGTGCACATGTTTGGCGTCTTATTTAAATAATGAGATAGATATGCTGGAGAGAGTGAAATTTAGAGCAATATGGATTATATCTGCCTATGAAGGTAAGAGCTTTGATGAGTAGCTGATGGAGATAGGAATGTCTTCAGTACAAAGCCGTTTCTTCTCAGAGGTGACATGATACACATGATGCAAATATTTAGATCTTCATATAATAACAAAATAAATAATTTTTTTTTATATTAAACTAAAAAAGGGAGACAAAGTGGGATGATAAGAAAATTAAGAAGTCATGTCATCTTGATGTAATAAAATATTCTTCAAGTAATAAGATTGTTAAATTTTGGAATAATCTGCCACAGGAAAGTTGTTGATTGTGACACACTTGAGACATTAAATAAAGTAAGTTAAATATATGGATAGTATGGGTATCATAACATAGAGTTGCATGACAGTCTAATTGGCGCTTATGTAATAGTTTGCAGCATTTTTAATGGCCCTTTGGGGTATTGGTGACAGTTTTCATAATAGATTAATTGATTGAGTTCCTTTCAAATCTATAGTAATCGCATGTGTATGTGAAATTAAGGAGTTGAGTTAATTACTTACATGATGGGATATAAATCTAAGACGAGCAATTCAAAGTATAAAAAAAAATTGCATATTTTTGGCTGAGAATTTTGATAGACCCATGTGACTTTTAACTGTCTTCTTATGCTGGGTTCTTATGATCAAACTAGTCGACCACATTTTCACACATACTATGATTTATAATTATAATGCTTGTAGGAATGTGTTACTGGTGACTCAATTTGATGTCTTCAAAAATTGTGAATTCGTATCTTAGACAGGCATCTCTAAGGAAATTTACAAATGTGCTATTTTGTGGCTGGGGCAGTCTTGAAAGGTCCATGCAGTTCTCCTTATTTTTGTAATGCTCATAATTAATTCTGCACATTTTTTTACTCTCTATACGCTTCCTATTAATTTACTTATCCAATCAACAAACAAAACTGATAAAAATTTGTAAATAAAAATTTTTTTTTAAAGTTTAATCAATTAGCTTATTTCAAATTCAAAATAAATATCAAAAGATATTTAAATTTTGCATAGGTACATTTTCAAATAGGAATAAATGTTAACGTTGAAGTTGGGTAACAAAAGAACCATGTAGCCTTCTTCCTGAAACCTCAGTTCTTATTCCACCATGGCTTTTATAACCCATAAATGGTCCATTTACAAAAATAGCACTTGGACTAGGAGGCAAAACTTCCAAGTTAAGGATTATCAAACTAGAGATTAAGAAAGAAATCACTTACAATTACCAAAGTTAAAAAGAGAGATTGATTTTGCCAACCTCTTCACAATGGACAAACCAGAATGACCTACTCATACCATCTAATAGGAAATCACATCTCTAAATACGAGACATCAAAATAAGGGAGCATTCCGTACTACATATTCTTTAAAGATATTGAAAAATATTGAAGCCAAACGTTCCATGTGTCCCATTTTCAATCCTTATTGCAACGAGATTTCTGCTACAGCAGTGAGATTTAAAGATAGAAATTTCTCCATTAAGTTTTTGCTGCAGTCACGTGATGTAAACAAACATTGGAGAGTAAAGCTCTTATATTAATACAATTTATCAACTTTTTAACGCTAATATAATTTGTACAAAATTTATTAGGTGCCATTATTTAGCAATTTTTGATGATAATAATAAATTAGTTTTAAATCAGGAAATGTTACTGCTTCTTTATCTTTAATATACTCGAATTTTCAGATGTTTCAATTATTTTAATAATGGTGGTTTATGTTTTTATTTCCACATACAGTTTTTTGATATTAAGTTATTTGAATTAAAAAAATAATTGACTGGTTGTATAAATTAGATAATTAGATTTACATTTGTTTACATAAGTCAGCAGATGCTCACTTGTTTATTTATATTCAAGCGTCCAAACAAAATCAATATTTTCGCAGCATTTTCAGAAAATCCTGCTTAAGTGGGATTGATGCCCGATTTTTATTGAAAAGCAACCAAAGATTTCACAGTCTCATATAATGAGAGAATGTTATTTCATTAGGAAATCTGTATTTCAAGTTTTCTGTCACTTTTCTCTACTGTTTGAAAAATATGACTGCATATTCTTATAGTAAAGATCTTTTTCAGCTATCTCACTCTATTAAAATATAAACAAAGCTGGATAAAGGTATGAAATAATATCTCAATCCTAAATTTTTCGCTTATTTTAAAAGATTTTACTGAATAAAGTCTAAAAATAAGGTAAACTATCTGAGGAGCAAAGCAAAAATAAATAAATATAAAAAAAGAATTAACATATAAAGAATTCCTGCACTCCCCAGCATAGGTTAAATCAACCTCACTCACGGACACTACTTGGTCAAAATTCTCCAACTACCTTTTCAGTTTTGTATTAACTTCCCACTTCTCTTTGGCTCACCTCAGATGTCGATTTCCCACCCCCCTAGTCTCAATTCAATACCCTTCCAGAAATACATTTCCCATATCCAATTCACATACATTTATAAGCTTGCAGTTTCCTTTCCTGTCACAAACTTCAAATTCTGCACAACATTTAAGAAGTGATCATATTTATATATCTCTCATTTCATTATCAGCCCACAATAGCCGCTGCACAGAGGCTCAAGGTGGTTTTTGTACATCAGCTAATAAAATATCTTATAAAATTGCAAAATATTAATTTTGTTCATTCTCGAATTTTATGAAATGAAGATCATATACAAAATGACCTCCAAAATGAACTGAAACATAAAATTCATAATTTAAACAAATATACTCGTATACAACACACCCATCTTTCAAATTTACCTGCGATTCATCCTCTTGCTGCAATGATTCTTTAGAGCTGTCAACATCTGTCATGAAACCAAGAATATTGGACTGAAATTCTCCTTCATGGTCTTCATTCTTAAAGAAAAATGTAATTATATATAAAAATTCGATCAAGTAAAAATATCTACCCCATAAACTCTAAAAAAAAAAAAATTTGATTAGGATTATATGACTAAAATAATACAAACTAAAATAATGGATTCAGACAATATTTGCAAACTTACTTTATACCCAAGGGAATCATCCATATTTGATGGCTTTTCCTCAACATCAAAGACTTCACACTTTGCTTCAACATGTTCTGCATTGATTGCATCAGTCTCTTCATTATTATAATGAAAAGGAGAACCATGTCCAAGGTATCTTCCATCACTACTAAGGCTGTTACTATCATCATCTATAGGTTCGGTCTTAATTGATGCATCGGTACTTCCTAACATATCTAATTTCTCATTACTACTAGTTTTATCATTATTATTATTATTATTCTTATTATTATTATTATTGTTAATATTATTATTATTATTCTCAAAGGTTGGGGAACTTTTAAATAGTTTTCTTTTTTTACATTCTAGGTCTGAAACAGCATATTGACTGGGTAATTTATTTTTAGCAGCTGAACTTCTAACATCATTGACAGGTTTTGGAATTTCATCATCGGGTACTGCAAGACCTTTAATTTTTAAAGATTCTGCTGCCCCAACCAAATCTCTAAGTTCTGTTTGTCTAACATTAACCTCACCAATATACATGTAATCCAAAAGATATTCAAAATTTCTGCTATCAATATCTTTTAAAACAATGACTGGATTTTTACAAGTTGTGGCATCAAATATAGAGCTAAAGTAATCGCTACATGATGATAATACAAGCCTATGTACAGGATAGAAGCTTCCAGCACAAGCTATTGTAGCATCAGCAAAAGGGGACTGTAAAAAAAAATACAAATTAAATTATGAAATCACTTGTAAAGCTACAAAATTTATTTGTGAAATAAGTCAATAATAAAGACATATCAATTACTGAAAAAAAGTGATTATGAAGCAATAATTTAAAACTGTTGCAAAAAACAAATGATAGTTCAAAATGTTTAAAAAATAAAATAATCTTTAACTGTGGAAAACTATTCTTCCTTTACATATATATATATATATATATATATATATATATATATATAATATAATATATATATATATATATATATATATATATATATATATATAATATATATTATATATAAAACAACTCTCAGAACTAATAAACTATGCCTCCCCCGCATGGTTCTCAGCACTATCACAATCCAACTTAAATAAATTGCAAGTCACACAAAACACTGCCCTTAGAATAATCACTGGATGTACTAAAACAACCCCCATCCAGCATTTACGATGACGAGACCACTCCTTCCCATCCTAACCCACTTGAACATGGTAGGGCCATTTTCCGAAAACACTCATCAAACTATCCATGCCACAATAATACTCTCCAAACTTCCCCACGCGACAACAGACTAATCCCCCCCCTCCCTGCACCAGCAAACTTTATAATGACATCTACACCAAACATTCCTCCCCACCCCCAAATGGTCTTGGGCTCCTCTCACAATCCATAGCACAATGTACAAACTATTTATAAAAATAGTGATTAACAATATTACTAAACAACTTGTCATCCCCCAACATCTCCCCTACAGAAGAATCACTGTCCAGAAGAAACAAAATTAACCTCGCCCGGTCAGGTCACCACCCAAATCTCATGCAATATAAATTCAGATTAAACTTGACAACGTTATATCCCCCATCTGCAAGCTAGATGTCGTATACCCGAACACAATGGAGCAACTTCCTCCTGGAGTGCCCAGCCCTCTCGACGCGTCGCCGTCACCTTTGGCT
>JABUQX010000393.1:0-7500 GCA_015478945.1 Trachelipus rathkii | reverse complement strand
TCAGAATCATATGTTTTGTTTAAAAATTTATTGAAAATTCTAAGAAGTGCAATTCATTAACGAATGCATTTTATCAGCTGCAAGGGATATATATAATACTTGCACTATTCTTAAAGACATTAGAAGTGGCCAAACATTTTAAGTAAGTACTGAATTGAAAATATTGTAATAAATATTTTTGGGGGCAAAGGTGGCCACAACATGGGGCAAAGGTAGCCACATATGGGGGCAAAGGTAGCCATGTCTGGGAATGGGGTTTAATGTAAAAAAAAATCATTCTTGTATATTTTGAATTCAATAAACCTCGGAAATGTAGTTTAAAGTATTATCAAACAATAAACTTCTACAAAATATAATTTTTGCTGTTTCTTTTCAGGAAAATGGTCCGAGATTATAAGAGAAAGAACACAGAGCTCATGAACTACTCCGAAGAGGACATGGCGAGGGCATTAGTCGATTTTAAATATGGCACATCGATACGGGAGGCTGAACGGCGGTATAACATCCAGCGTTCATCAATACAAGCTCGCTTGTCAGGCCGATCACAATCCCCCAGAAAAATGGGTAAGAAGACTGCTCTCCTCAGAACTGAGGAGTTTGACCTCGCGTCACACCTAGCGACCCTGGGGATTTCGGGTTGGCTTTTGACGTTCAACATCTACAAGACTTTGTCAAATACTACCTTGACAATGGCAGTAGGAACGTTCCAGTATTCAATGACAACAGACCAGGAATTAAGTGGGTTAGTTTTTTTTTTGAAGAGAATGGAAAATATTTTGACAAGGCGTGTTTGTCAAAACATAAGCAGAAAGAGCAGCTGTAAGCGAGGAGACCGTACAGGAGTTCTTTAATAACCTTCAAATCACATTAGAGAATGTTCCTCCACAAAACCTAGTAAACTATGATGAAACAAACCTCACTGACGACCCATAGGGAAAAATATAAATATTTAGGAGGGGAGCAAAACATGCTGAACGCATTTAATACTCCCAAGAGCACAAGATACCCATTATTATGCCGCCATATAACTGCAATAGGTAGCTACCATAAGTTATAGTGTTATTGAATTATTAGGTATTTTCAAAGAATATAAAAAAAAAAATTATTTTTTTTTATTTGTATTTTCATTTACATATTATTCTTCTTGCTTATAATAAGTTCGGCGTTCGGTGTCTTTTTTCCAACCTTAAAACACATACTTACAATAACTATGTAAAAAAAATTTAAAATAATAAATTTCGAGTCTTAAAAATTTGGTGGCCACATTTGCCCCAATGGGGTTATTTGATGAGGCAAAGGTAGCCACCTACATTGTGGTTTTACAATACAACCCTTTATACAAAAGAATGTCATGAACCCTTCCCAGAATATCAAGGAAGCATGTCATAAAATATAGAGTTGATAACATACATAATAAGAATTTCCACAAACCTTAGCATGGGGAAAAGTGGCAAAAAGTGGCTACGTATTACCGCCTTTACGGTATATATATATATTATATAATATATATAAATAATATATAATATATATATATATATTATATTATATATATTAGTTTATATAATATTATATATAATATATATATAATATATATTAATAATTAATTATATATAATATATATATATATTATATATAGTATATTATATATATATATATATATATATAATATATATAATATATACAGTAAAATGAGGTTTACTTGTCACATAGGGAAACTGACACTTTTTCACCCTATCACTAATTTGTAGTTCTATCTCTCTTAAATATAGTAAAAAAATAGAGAAAAAAGATTGAATACACATTTGTTCAGCAATGAATAAGGAAAGATTCTGTAATGGTTATATAAAGGGACAAATGATTATATAGAAAAGTTATAGAAAGATCGTTTCAAATTTTTTTGAAATTTCCAATTTCCACTTATAATCGCATCATGTAATATCACAAAACTGAAAAGTTTAAACAAAAACTTTATTTAAGCAAACGTGTTATTTAGAGGGTTAAGAATAATAATCTGGCACAATACTGTGGACATTAATTATGGTTACGTTAAACTTGACCTCTGAATATATTGGGGTTACTTTGACATGGGGTTTTTTGATAGTGGTGGGGTAACATTGACACCCCTAAAAATAACCTGGGACCTTAGGGACTCACACCAATCAACTCAACGACCATGGCATTCAAATAAGAGGCCCCGGATACCCAGGAAATGATACCAAACACATAGCATAAAGCTAGGCAAGCTAGAAAAAGGTTAGGTAGCCAGAAAAAAGCTAGGTAGCCAGAAAAAGGCTACATCAAAGGGGAGTAGGGGATAGCATTATGACGTCATAGTCTAAAAGACTATATATATATAGCATTAAAAGGCTAAATACTATATAAGGACAAAAGTAGCTAAAAGGCCAAAAAAAAAAGGCTAAGGTTGCCAGATTAATACACCAAATAAGCTAAATCTGGCATTGCCTCACTTCACCCTACCATACCTACCTTTTGGGGATTATGTATGGACGTACTATAATCAAAAAAGGATTTTTTTTTTTTTTAAATGGAGAAACACTTTATATTTTATTTATTTCTTTTTAAATAGAAAAAGCATACTGTAGTACTTCATGTTACAAGAACTAACTATAATTATAACTATAATTAACTACCTAACCCTCCTGGTGGAGCAACTTTGGCACAGGTGTCAAAGTAACCACAATGAAGGTGTAACTTTGACACTTCCCCCTTTTTTGCCACCCCTGCCGGTAACCCAGACTATTTACAAAGTCTTGAAACTTTCTGTGAGTATTATATATATATTTTATGAATAGCATTTTGAATATTTAACTTTAGGATTTTGTTAGTAACAGAAATTTTGGCACACACCAATACAGTACCAATGTGTTAAAGTTACCCCGTTTTACGGTATATATATATATATATATATATATAAATATATATATATATATATATATATATATATATATATTATATATCATATATATATATATATATATATATATATATTATATATATATATATATATTATATATATATATATATATATATACCGTATATAATAACTATATATATTAGGGATGTGCGAAATAGTGAAAAAGCCCAATACCGAATCGAATATTTGGCTAAAAGTATTTCGGCCGAATACGGCGAATATTGCGAATAATCACTTCCTATTCGGGTCGAATAGTTATTTCAAAGTTCAGTCATCCATTTAGGAAAAAATAAAGAAAACTTAAAATACAAAGTATAAAACAAAAAAGTAAATTACTATTTCCTAGCTTTAACAAACAATTTTCCAGAAATAAAAATAATTTAATGAGGAACTGAAAAGTTTAGTAGTTAAAAATATTAAACTAACTTCATTTGAATAGCTCTAAGGTTAAATGACAGAACATTAGCAGTTCTCCATTTCAAAGGGATAACCTATTTCTTGTGGCTTTCATAAAATATTTACTCCTGCCTAAATATTCTTTCACTTTCGACTGATTTTGGTGGAGCTGAAAGGTATTTTATTGCTAAGTTTTTCAAAAAATTCATAAAAGTATTTCCAGTGTTTTTTCACCAATTGATATCATTGTCTTCACAGGTCAAAGTAGGCAAACTAATATATTTGTTTATTCTTTTTTGGAAAATGTAATTCCGTATGTAGTCTTTTACAACTTTTATGTATAATAATCACATCGTCAGAAGAATGGGACTTATTTTTTCACTCTCACTTTCTTTTTCTGTATGAACGATTTTGACTGCCGCAATTTCTTTAAACAACCATTAGAGAAGTGAAAATGGACTCAAGCTTCACTTTCCCACAACGTGAATCATCGTCAGCAGAGAGTCAGGAGCTAAATTTTCATGCATTTCTTTCCATTGGCACAACTACCATATTTTTTACTGATTCGGATTCAGTTGAAAAATTAGATTGTAATGCAGACCTAAGAAAGTAGCTACACCAAAGATTTATCCCATAGAAACTTAGAAGTCTTTTGCTACTGATTTCTTAAGCTCTCAACGATGTAATTATTCCACTGAAGCTTTTTGCTTTTAATTAGCCCTATTTAAAAATAGATTTATTGTTAAAATGGAAGAGATCCTTGGGCGACCGTTACTTCACGTTTAATGCTTATTTTTAATGGATGTTGTCAATGGCTCAAGAGAATTGGTTTACATATTTTCCCCCACTGAAAACAGTCAACATTTTCTGATTGCATATAGCAGCGTATATGGCTAAGGGAACTTTTTATTCAAACAATTTTTACATTCGTAAGTGCTGTTCCAGCGTGTAGAAACGTCTTGAATCAATTTATGCTGTTTGACATCAGTGCATCTGTAAATTATTAAGCTTTGCAGCTGCCGGTTGCTGAATGGTGAAAATGAGAGGATATCCTTCTGCAAGTAAATAAAATATCTTAACAGACTTCTGACGTAATATTGAATCGTGAATGCATAGTTTGAACATGTGAATAAAACATGAAATGATAGCAAGCCACTCTCCCTTATCAGCTACCATGTTTGATCCATTATCCCGTATCACTAAATGAATTCTATTTTTTTGGAAATATTGAAAAATGTCAATGACCCTTATAGGATCTGACAATTGGACAAGATTTTCGCCATATTGGCTACAAAATTTGAATTTTTTTTTTTTTTTTGGAAATAAGTTTCTAAAATATTCGGCACATCCCTAATATATATATAATATATATATATATATATATATATATATAATATATAATATATATATATATATATATATATATATATATATATATATATATATATATATATATATTGTAGAGATTTTTATTATGAGTTTTTTTTGTTTTGGAATGTCTTTTATTGTTTGTGTGCTCTATTCTCTTTTTTCAGTAATAACTTCTCTAAACATCCATCATGTATATTGATGATCGCGTGCGAGGATGCACCTTTTTATAATTAGCAGATTTTTGTCATCAACATTGATGTCTTACCTTTTTATGATACTGGTAAGCTAACAATTTTTTGGGAACTACAGCACTTATTATTGAGACAATAAAACGAAATTAATGGATGACAGAGAAAACAGGTCGTATTTTTAATTATTTTGTGTACATTTCTTGTTCTAGGCTTGAATGGTTTCAATGACTTGTGTTGGTCGACCGTCTTGGTTCGCCTTTTCTCTGATTAAGTTATAAAACCTTAACGAATGTTAAGGTAAGACTTTTTTGTAATTATGTAGTTATTTGGTAGTTTATGTAGTAGGTAATGTTTATTTAATGAGTAACTATCTTTGATATTTTTTTTGAAAGTAATTTTTTAGAATTTAATAATTTGAATATAACGCTTAATACACAATATACATCTATGTTAGTAACCTTTCATATTTGTATATTTAGGTTCTGGGCTGGGGACACTTTTCCCATTACACGTCAACAGAACCTCAAACGAATCTATGTGAATTTTGGATTAGGGATCACTTCCCATTAACAATTTATGAAACCGAATTTCTATAATAAGTTTGTATACCTTAAGCCAGTAATTGACAATTGAACTATTGTGACTACAATTATATTTATGTTGCTTACACTTGAATTTTTACAAACTATTTGTGATAACTGTTCAAGTTGAAGCTGTAAGAAATGGCATTATAGGTTGAGTTAACAACTGACTATCATTTATTTTGTTGTTTTCTTTTGAGTGTGCCATTACTAATTATTATTGTAAAACCTGTTAAGAGGGTTAGTGACAATATACCGAATAAAATACCCAAAACATTAATTGGTTATTTTTGAATAAAGTATATTACACAATTTTTGTGAATTTGTGCATAATATATATATATATATATATACATGTCAGTGGTGAAATATACTCAAATTATTAAACTTGAAAGTGTATCGTGTACAATGGAAAACAAAGCCTAAGCTAAATCAATTCTATGTATATGATATACGTTTTTTTTGCACTCATATGTTATGTAATTTTTGTTATTATTAATTTTTCTAAAATAATTGGGGCTAACCTTTTAGGATTGAAGACCCAGCACTACCAATTGTTTGTAATATAATTGGGGCTCACCCAGCACTACCAATTGTTTGTTTAAAATAATTGGAGCTCACCCAGCACTACAATGTAAATAAAATTTCCCAAATATATGTATTTATATATATATATATATATATATATTTTTGTTGATATGTTATGTGTACATTTATACCTCATTTAATTATAAGTTATAAACACAGGAACTTTTAAATTACACCTACCATTTATTGTTTTCCTTCATAGGGTTTGCATGTGGTTACCCTATTCCTTTCTTACACTGGGGTCTTGTGGACATAACTGAAAGAACTTGTGGTCTCTATATTCTTACTTATTGTTGATAATAGAACTATTGTACCCTCTTCTTTTCTTACATTGGGGTCTTGTGGACATCACTGACAGAATTAGTTTGTTCTATATTGTTACCGTCTCTAAGTAGAATTATCCTACTAGAACTACACTATCCTTTTTTTTATATGACCATTAGATCACAATTTGTACACTTGCTAACAGTCTTGGTTGCTTGTGGATCTTGGGATCTCCAACTATCTAAAAACATACTAAGGTGTGGTTAAACACTCACATTTTTTTACCCTTACTAATTTTATACTATTACTAAATTTACTAACCCTCTCATTCTTGCATGTGTCTGGTCTGTATCTCTGGTTTCCTCTTTCTCTCTGTGTTGATTCTCTTGGAGTCATTGCCTGAGTAGTGGTGGAGGCCTGGTGCAGGTGAATTGGAACTTGCATGGCATGTGCATGTGCCTTAACATTTTTGAAAATATATTGTTTGTTTTTGTGTTGGTTGAAATCAATTGAAACAAAGAGGGTTGTCCTAAAGATTTAAAAGTTATAATAAGCAGATGACCTAAATAAAGGTAAATATTCAACGCCTCTGGCTAATACACCTATTTTGAGCACCATTATATTATTCTAATAAGCTTATTTTTTTTCATGTGATTGCTCGTTTGGGGAGATCGTGATTTGCATATTGTTCAGCTTGACGCATGCTTGTTTGGTTCGGTCTTTGCAGTGGTCGCAGATACACTATCGCTTTTTCTTGCTTGACGGAAGGATTGAGGTGGCTGATCGAAAAGTGAGTATACGGCAACTACATTTATTTTTGTATGATTAGGCTTTATTATAAAATACGTTTTCCTGTGTAATATACGTTTCTCTTTTGTCTCATTGTCATAGTCACCACTAACTCTCATCAGTCAATGATTATCTTATTAACAATACACGATAACCCTAAAATCTCACTTTAAATATATATAATATATTATATATATATATATATAATATATATAATATATATATATATATAATTATTGGTCAGTATATATATTAATATATATATATATAATATAATATATATATATATATATATATAATATATTAATATATATATTATATATATATATAATATATATATCAGGCTGGGTTCAAGTACAAGTATTGGACTTAAGACATTTTGTTG
>JABUQX010000392.1:0-63943 GCA_015478945.1 Trachelipus rathkii | reverse complement strand
CATTATACTTCGTTCAATATTTCAGGTAGGTGTTTAGCCGTTCGCATTTATCTTGAAACACTTTGTATTTTCGTTTTTTCACTAATATATATATATATATATACTTATATATATATGTTCCTACTCCTCTTTCTGCCATACACTAAATAATAAATCATCATTCTTTTCAGTTTTGAAATAGCCTCGTGTGATTTTCTTAGACGCGTGTCCGCTACTTCGTTTAACTTTGCTCCGCCATAAGGCGAACTTCTTTGACGGGAATCTTGGTGTAAGATCGATTTAGCCACGTCACTCTTCGACGTGCTATAACCCGAATATTCGTCGAGGTTTCGGTCGGATCCTCTGACGCAGCCGTCATCGCCAACCTCCCTCCACCGAGAGCTAGCGTCGGTTGATTTTTCTATAAATTCAGTTCTCCAATATCCATTATTACTATTTTCGCGATGATATTCGGGGCGGTTTCCGATCACCGGAGTGATCACGCAGGGTGATCTTCTATCCCTGTAACGATCGCTTCTGCTGCTTCTTCTGCGGCTCCTGTCCCCGCTGCGATTTTCGCCACTACTCTTCGCGCGTGATGACTTTTTGAATAATGTATGAATCGCGTAAGGCGAAGCTCTGCTGCTGCTGCTGCGGCTCCTGCTCCCGCTGCTACTGTTAACATTCTCGTAGAAAGTACGATTGGGGCACTTCTCGGAAGAGCTTTCGACCAAGCGCCGGTTCTTGAAAGACGACACGTTGTCGAAGGGTTCGCTGTAATCATTGGCGCTACATCCGGATGGCGATAGTTGCCTTTCGACCGAAATTGAATATGAGCGTCTGGAATTTTTGTCTATTTGGCTCGATAAAGAATTACTTCTCGAAGAGCGCTTTTTACTCTCCTCGTTATTTCCACTGGCGGCCTCTCGAGCGGGACGGTATTCCATTTCTTTTAACTGTTTATGTTTCTCAGTCGTCTCGGACACGGAAGGGTGGCTTGACTCGTCTTTCGAAGATAGTCCAGGTGTAGGCGACGGTGAGCGATTTGTCGATGGAGAGCCTACGCTCTTTTTATCTTTGCAAGAATCAAATTTGCTTTCTTCAATTTTTTGGTCATTGGTCGATGATTCCGCATTATTCCCTTTTTTTGATTTGCGTTCTCTTTTAGATTTTTTATAATCTGTATTTTTACTTTTTTTCTTACTCTTGTCGGTCTCGACGTTTGTGTCTTCTTCCTCACTGCTGTTGCTGCTGCTCGTCGTCCTCCTCCTCCCCCTCCCATGGGCGCTGTTCTCGTCATTTGCACGATGGACTTTTTTAGTTTTTGTCGACGAAGTTTTCTTTGTTTTTTTGAGAGATTTCTTCGAAGAATTGGCTGCTGGCGACGCCTTTTTTCTTTTTCCGGGCGTTGATTCGCTACTTTTTTCCTTTACAAGTTTTCCTTTTGCGGCCGACTGTGAACCATCTTCGGAGGCATTTCCAGTTCCTCCGACTGTGGAAGGGGTGGTATAAGGATCGAGATCAACGGGAATGAGTTTAGGGTATGAGTTCACAGAGGCGGTCGCGGTGCCATTGCCAGTGACGGTCGCTGTGGCAGTAAGAATGTTGGCTGGGGCGGAAAGGTCGTCGTTCTTGTTGGTATTTTGATCCATCGTGGGAGCCTCTAGACTAAGGAGGAAGAAGAACCGTTATTCTGAAGAACAAGAATTAAAGAAGAAATTGATTGACATAATACTACTACTTTCGCCGGATGAAGAAAACTTAGAAGACCTCGTAAATGAAAGAAGAATTTTTCTCCAAATTTCTTAGCGACCGAACACGTGCGGACCGAGTCGTCGAGGAAAAGACAAATCGATTGAGATTTAGCGATAATAGAAATTTTTGGTTGTTAAATCATCAGCCTCTCCGTTCTCGAATAAAGAAAATAAATTTAAAAGAGAAGAGTCAATGAGCCAAAGATGAGCGAATACAGGTAGCGTTTTTAAAAAGATTTCCCACTCCAACGTATAATTCACCAAATCCACCAGTTCAATAATTTTTTTAAAAAGTTTTAACGTTTTATAATACTATCATCCCCAGAAGAAAAATGGAACGGAACCGAAGAACATTTGGCGTCACTTTATATATACTTTCTACTAATTTCGCGATCGCGCTACTCGTGAATTTATTTATATACATAAACAGTTCTGGGTGATACTAAACTCATTTGTCCGAGGCTGCGATGGATCGATACGGCCGTATTCGAAGAATTTCTTTTATTTCGCAGTAGCGCGTGTCCGTTAAATCCTACAACAACATTTCACCCAAAAAATATATTTACTTTCCACTGTACGTATTTTTTGGAAGCTACGTAAAAAAAAGAATTAAATAAAACCGGTTTTAAAAAAATATTTATTATTTCATTTTTCCTAACAATCGACGAGCGAATTCCGACAATCGCTTGTACGCGCTACATTAACAACCAACCGCGAGGAACGTGGACTGATAAACGATTATTCAAAAACGATTAATTTTTTATCTCTATCGTAATAATAAATAATAATTAATTAATAAACAAATAATTATTAATTTACGACATCCCTATATATAGAAGGGATCGCCTAACTCTTCATCATTCGTCACGATCTTTCTCGACTTCAAGAACGAACATGTCTCAAGAAATCGCGCCTTCAACGCAAAACGTGCCATCCGATAAAGAACCTCCGAGAGACTCATCCCCAAACATGAGCCTGGACGACGTGGTTTCCTTCATTAAAAGCGGAAGATGTCAAAACGTAATCACGTTAGCCGGACCCCTGATAACTACTTCTTCAAGGGGAATTCTCGACAATATGTCCCCGACCGGCGAAATATTTCAAAATATAGACGAGTACGACGAAAAAGGTGAGTTGCCTCACCCCCAGCTATATTCAAGCGCGAATTTGTCGAAAAGAACCCGAAACCTTTTTTTAAATTGATTAAGGATTTTTTTCCATCCGAATCATCGAAACCTTCTCCAGCCCACTACTTTTCCAAACTGCTTCATGATAAAGGGATCTTGTTGCGACATTACACGCAAAACATAGACACATTGGATACGTCAATCGGGCTTCCAGTCGAAAAGGTTGTAGAATATCACGGCTCGTATCGTAAGAACCATTGCGTTTCGTGTGGAAAAGAGTATACGCGGGAATGGATGAAGGAACGACTCTTCAAAGACGTTACCCCTACGTGTCCCGATTGCGGAGACGGTGTGGTGAAACCGGATCTCCTTTTATTCGACGAGTCCGTACCGGCCGACAAATACTCAAAGTACGTCGAAGACTTTAAGAATTGCGATTTAGCGATATTAATAGGAACAGATCTAGCCGCTAATCCTCTCGCCCCCCTGGTTAGTAATGCGCCGAACTCTTGCCCTCGGCTTTTAATTACTCGAGAACTACTAGAATCGGGAACACCGAACATAAATTTTAGCCTCATCGGTGACTGCGACGAGAGCTGTAAAAAGTTGGCAGAAAAGCTAGGGTGGCAGGACGAATTTCTAAAATTGTTTAAAGGTGGTCCTGTAAAAAATGTATAATATTTTGATCAAATATTTCGTGTATTCGTTTTTTTTTCTTATTGTCAAATCCTTTTTCCAATACTCTTTGTGTCACGAACCTTTAATTTAATAAAAGTCTTTTAAAATTTCCTTGTTATTTGTTTTAATCCTTCTTTAAGCAAAATTGAAACTTCTGTAGCGACGAGTCAACGGCAACTGCTCTTGAATTAGCATGCCTCCTTACAGTAGGTCATAACTAATTGATAGATTGAAATTGCATTTACGTATGACCATTATTTTTTTTCTACGAATTTTTAAAATTAACGAGGTAACGTTCCCTTTAGTGCGATTTTATTATACGTTTTGGCACAAATTTGATCTTCTTGTTCCCTTTATTAATAAAGAATTTAGGCCGGAAATTTCCCGTAGTAAGATGCCATATTGACAGGCTTATATTTTCAAACCTGTATGACCTATGTTGTACTATTTGTATCTTTTTGGTTATTCTTAGTATAATAGATTGTGATTTCCTTAGCACTAAATCGGCCATTTCTAACCTATATCTATAGGCTTACAATATCTAAATTTTTAACATTTAAAAAAAGTTACAATTTACCATTTTTAAGGGGGTAATATCTTTCCAAGTTCGCGAAGTAAGGGGTTGACAATGCTAAGGTGGTGCCACCAAAAAAAATGTTACATTTATTATGGATTTGTGCCAAAATTTTTAATTTATTGTTTCCTTCAGAATTTTTTTCCACCGAAATTAAAAAACAAATACGGAATTTAGGCAGGCAACTAGCATGCCTAGGTTGAAGATGCCATGTTGCCATTTTTATATATTCAAAACTGAGTGACTTAGCAGGCGTCACTATATGACGTCATAATCGGTTTGAAGATACTTTAAGCTTAACAAAATGGTACTCGAAAGCGTTCAGCCGCTTTTGCGATTCCCGTAAGGCGACACTATATTATAGTGACGTTTCGAAGGGAACCAAAAAACGACCTAACGTGCTCGCGCGACACCTTTTTAGGGATAAACTATCGCTTCAACCCGATGTAGTGTCGTCAGGAAGGGAACTGATATAAGTCGAAGGTCTAAGTGCGAAAATCTAAAAAAATTCATGAAAAAATAATAATAATAATTCACAAAAAAAATTTAAGTTTCGGAATTTGCACTTAGAACTTCGACTTATATTAGTTCCCGATGAGGCGTCACTATATGACGTCATAATCGGTTTGAAGATACTTTAAGCTTAACAAAATGGTACTCGAAAGCGTTCAGCCGCTTTTGCGATTCCCGTAAGGCGACACTATATTATAGTGACTTTTCGAAGGGAACCGAAAAACGACCTAACGTGCTCGCGCGACACCTTTTGGGTATAAACGCTTCAACCCGATATAGTGTCGTCAGGAAGGGGAACTGATATAAGTCGAAGGCCTAAGTGCGAAAATCTAAAATTCATGAAAAATAATAATAATAATTCACAAAATTTTTAAGTTTCCACGGAATTTGCACCCAGAACTGACATATTAGTTCGTGAAAGACATCATATATGGCGTCTAATCGGTTTGAAGATACTTTAAGCTTAACAAATGGTACTCGAAAGCGTTCAATCGCTTTTGCGATTCCCGTAAGGCGACACATATAGTGACTTTTCGAAGGGAACCGAAAAACGACCTAACGTGCTCGCGCGGACACTTTTTAGGGATAAACTATCACCAACCCGATATAGTGACGTCAGGAAGGGGGCTGGTATAAGTCGAGGTCTAAGTATAAGTCAGAGAATCTAAGTGCTAAGAGTCGAAGGTCTAATATAAGTCAGAAGGTCTAAGTGCTAAGTCGAGGGTCTAAGTGCGAAGGTCTAAGTACTAAGTCGAAGGTCTAAGTGCTAAGTCCGAAGGTCTAAGTATAAGTCGAAGGTCAAGTGTAAGTCGAAGGTCTAAAGTATAAGTCGAAGGTCTAAGTGCTAAGTCGGAGGTCTAAGAGTGCTAAGTCGAAAGGTCTAAGTGCTAAGTCGAAGGTCTAAAGTTCTACAACATCGAAGGTCTAAAAGCTAAGTCGAAGGTCTAAGGAAGTATAGTCGAAGGTCTAAGTGCTAAATCTAAAATTTCTCAAAGAAAATAATACACAAAATTTTTTTAAGTCCAAATTATTTTTCGGAATTTGCACTTAGACCATCAACTTATATTAGTTTCCGATGAGGCGTCACTATATGACGTCATAATCGGTTTGAAGATACTTTAAGCTTAACAAAATGGTACTCGAAAGCGTTCAGCCGCTTTTGCGATTCCCGTAAGGCGACACTATGTTATAGTGACTTTTCGAAGGGAACCGAAAAACGACCTAACGTGCTCGCGCGACTTTTTAGGGATAAACTATCGCTTCAACCCGATATAGTGTCGTCAGGAAGGAAACTGATATAAGTCGAAGGCCTAAGTGCGAAAATCTAAAAAAATTCATGAAAAAATAATAATAATAATTCACAAAAAAAATTTTAAGTTTTCGGAATTTGCACTTAGACCATCAACTTATATTAGTTCCCGATCGAGGGCGTCACTATATGACGTCGTAATCCGGTTTGAAGATACTTTAAGCTTAACAAAATGGTACTCGAAAGCGTTCAGCTGCTTTTGCTAAGGCGACACTATGTTATAGTGACTTTTCGAAGGGAACCGAAAACGACCTAACGTGCTCGCGCGACACCTTTTGAGGATAAACTATCGCTTCAACCCGATATAGTGACGTCAGGAAGGAACTGATATAAGTCGAAGGCCTAAGCGCGAAAATCTAAAAAAATTCATTAAAAAAATAATAATAATTCACAAAAAAAATTTTAAGTTTCGGTTTCGTACTTAGAACTTCGACTTATATTAGTTCCCGATGAGGCGGCGTCAATATATGACGTCATAATCGGTTTGAAAGATACTTTAAGCTTAACAAAATGGTATTTGAAAGCGTTCAGCCGCTTTTGATTCCCGTAAGGCGACACTATGTTATAGTGACTTTTCGAAGGAACCGAAAAACGACCTAACGTGCTCGCGCGACACCTTTTTAAGGGTGAAAACTATCGCTTCAACCCGATATAGTGACGATGGGAGGACTGTTCTTTGATATAAGTCGAAGGCCTAAGCGCGAAAATCTAAAAAAATTCATGAAAAAAATAATAATAATAATTCACAAAAAAAAATTTAAGTTTCGGAATTTGCACTTAGAACTTCGACTTATATTAGTTCCCGATGAGGCGTCACTATATGACGTCATAATCGGTTTGAAGATACTTTAAGCTTAACAAAATGGTACTCGAAAGCGCTTTTGCGATTCCCGTAAGGCGACACTATATTATAGTGACTTTTCGAAGGGAACCGAAAAACGACCTAACGTGCTCGCGCGACACCTTTTTAGGGATAAACTATCGCTTCAACCCGATATAGTGACGTCAGGAAGGGAACTGATATAAGTCGAAGGCCTAAGTGCGAAAATCTAAAAAAATTCATGAAAAAATAATAATAATAATTCACAATTTAAGTTTCGGAATTTGCACTTAGACTTTCGACTTATATTAGTTCCCGATGAGGCGTCACTATATGACGTCATAATCGGTTTGAAGATACTTTAAGCTTAACAAAATGGTACTCGAAAGCGTTCAGCCACTTTTGCGATTCCCGTAAGGCGACACTATATTATAGTGACTTTTCGAAGGGAACCGAAAAACGACCTAACCTAACGTGCTCGCGCGACACCTTTTAGGGATAAACTATCGCTTCAACCCGATATAGTGACGTCCAGGAAGGGGAACAGTAAGTCGAAGAGGCTAAACTTGAAAATCTAAAAAATTCATGAAAAATAATAATAATTCACAAAAAAAAAAATTTAAGTTTCGGAATTTGCACTTAGAACTTCGACTTATATTGGTTCCGATGAGGCGTCGCACCCGCGGCGATCGCCAATCCCGGTTTTGAAAATAAAGCAACAAAATGGCTTTCAAGCGTTCAGCCGCTTTTGCGATTCCCATAGGCGACACTGTATTATAGTGACTTTTCAAAGGAACCGAAAAACGACCTAACATGCTCGCGCGACACCTTTTTAGGGATAAACTATCGCTTCAACCCGATATAGGCGTCAGGAGAACTGATATAGTCGAGCTAAGCAAAATCTAAAAAATTCATGAAAAAATAATAATAATAATTCACAAAAAAAAATTTAAGTTTCGGAATTTGCACTTAGAACTTCGACTTATATTAGTTTCCGATGAGGCGTCACTATATGACGTCATAATCGGTTTGAAGATACTTTAAGCTTAACAAAATGGTACTCGAAAGCGTTCAGCCGCTTTTGCGATTCCCGTAAGGCGACACTATATTATAGTGACTTTTCAGAAGACCGAGAAACGACCTAACGTGCTCGCGCGACACTTTTTAGGGAAAACTATCGCTTCAACCCGATATAGTGACGTCAGGAAGGGAACTGATATAACTCAAACCGAAAATCTAAAATTCATGAAAAAAATAATGGTAATACTTCACAAAAAATTTTAAGTTCGGAATTTGCACTTAGAACTTCGACTTATATTAGTTCCCGATGAGGCGTACTATATGACGTCATAAATGCAGTTTGAAAGAGATACTTTAAGCTTAACAAAATGGTACTCGAAAACGTTCAGCCGC
Organism: Trachelipus rathkii; assembly: GCA_015478945.1. Classification (NCBI taxonomy): domain Eukaryota; kingdom Metazoa; phylum Arthropoda; class Malacostraca; order Isopoda; family Trachelipodidae; genus Trachelipus; species Trachelipus rathkii. The sequence continues at coordinate 55,776 of JABUQX010000392.1, read as the reverse complement.
TTTTGCGATTCCCGTATGGCGTCACTATATTCTAGTGACTTTTCAAAGGGAACCGAAAAACGACCTAACATGCTCGCGCGACACCTTTTAGGGATAAACTATCGCTTCCAACCCGATGCCATAGTGACGTGGAAGGAACTGATATAAACCAGAAGTCGCCTAACAAAATTTGAAATTTATGATAAAATTTCTAAAAACAATTAAAAAAAAATTTAAGTTTTCGGAATTTGCACTTAGAACTTCGACTTATGTTAGTTCCCGATGAGGCGTCACTATATGACGTCATAATCAGTTTGAAGATACTTTAAGCTTCAAAATGGTACTCGAAGCGTTCAGCCGCTTTTGCGATTCCCATAAGGGACACTATTGTATAGTGACTTTTCGAAGGGGAACCGAAAAACAGGCCTAACATTGCTCGCGCGACTACGGGATACAGCTATCGCTTCAACCCGTCTACCTCATTCTGAAACAAGGAGGCTTGAAACTATAGTGCAGAAAAATAATAATAATAATTCACAAAAATTTTTTAAGTCGAAATTATTTGAGACCTTTGACTTATATTAGTTCCCGATGAGGCGTCACTATATGGCGTCATTTTTTTTTGAAGATACTTTAAGCTTAACAAAATGGTACTCGAAAGCAGTTAGCCACTTTTGCGATTCCCATAAAAGCGACACTGTATTACTTGGTGGCACCAGAGGGGAACCGAAAAACGACCTATGGTATCGCGCGACTTTAGGGATAATATATACAGCCCGTATAAGTGGCGTCAGGAAGGGGAACTGATAAGTCGAAACCTAACGCAAAATCTAAAAAAATTCATGAAAAAATAATAATAATAATTCACAAAAAAATTTAAAGTTTCGGAATTTGCGCCCAGAGCTTTACGACTATGTTTGACCAGGGCGTCACTATGCCGACCCGTCACCGTCGGTTTAAGATACTTTAAGCAACAAAATGGTACTCAGCCGATTCAGCGCTTTTACGATTCCCGTAAGGCGACGCATATTAGTAATTTGACTTTTCGAAGGAACCCGAACGACCTAACGTGCTCGCGCTACGCTTTTAAGGGTGTAAACCATCGTTGGACCGGATATAGTGACGTTAGGAGGACTGATATAAGATCGAAGGCCTAACACGAAAATCTAAAAATTCATGAAAAATAATAATAATAATTCACGAAAGAAAAAAATTTAAGACTCGGAATTTTGCACTTAGAACTTCGATGGCAGTTTACTACGATGAGGCGTCACTATATGACGTCATGATCGGTTTGACGATAGTTCGAGCGTAAGCCATTTCTGCAGAAAGCGTTCCGCTTCACTTTTGCACGTTACACTCAGGCGAGACACTATATTATAGTGACTTTTCGAAGGGAACCGAAAAACGACCAAACGTGCTCGCGCGACACCTTTTTAGGATAAACTATCGCCTCAACCCGATATAGTGACGTCAGGAAGGGAACTGATATAAGTCGAAGGCCTAAAATCTAAAAAAATTCATGAAAAAATAATAATAATAATTCACAAAAAAAATTTAAGTTTCGGAATTTGCACTTAGAACTTCGACTTATATTAGTTCCCGATGAGGCTATATGACGTCATAATCAGTTTGACGATAGTTCGAGCAAAATGGTAATTGAAAGCGTTCAGCCGCTTTTGCGATTCACGTAGGCGACTTGCATATTATATTGACTTTTCAGAAGGGGAACCGAAAAACATTCAGTACTCACTTTTGTTTTACCTTTGGGGATAAACTATAAACTAGCTTCCCAGATATCAGTGACATCAGGAAGACTGATATGAGATCAGAAAAATCTAAAAAAATTCACAATGTCGTAATTCACAAAAAAAAATTTAAGTTTCGAAATTTGCACTTGACTTATATTAGTTCCCGATGAGGCGTCACTATATGACGTCATAATCGGTTTGAAGATACTTTAAGCTTAACAAAATGGTACTCGAAAGCGTTCAGCCGCTTTTGCGATTCCCGTAAGGCGACACTATATTATAGTGACTTTTCGAAGGGAACCGAAAAACGACCTAACGTGCTCGCGCCTTTTTAGGATAAACTATCGCTTCAACCCGATATAGTGACGTCAGGAAGGGAACTGATATAAGTCGAAGGCCTTAGTGCGAAAATCTAAAAAAATTCATGAAAAAATAATAATAATAATTCACAAAAAAAAATTTAAGTTTCGGAATTTGCACTTAGAACTTCGACTTATATTAGTTCCAGTAAGGGCGTGCTATATGACGATATAATAGATACTTTAAGCTTAACAAAATGGTATTCGAAAGCGTTCAGCCGCTTTTGCGGTTCCCGTAAGGCGACACTGTATTATAGTGTTTGTGGCACCAGAAGGAACCGAACGACCTAACAGTAACTCCGCGCGACACCTTTTTGGGATAAACTATCTTCAACCCGATCATGGTGACGTGTCAGGAGGGAGCGATATAAGTCGAGGAACCTAAGTATCAAAATTCATGAAAAATAAGCCAATAATTCACAAAAAAAAAAATTTAAGTTTCGAATTTGCACTTAGAACTTCAAACTTATATTAGTTCCCCGATATGGAGCGTCACTCATGTGAAGGCGCTCATGATCGTTTGAAGATGCTCAAAGCAACAAAAATGGTACTCAGAGGCGTTTAAACCAACTTTTGTTACATGGGTGACACTTTATATTATAGTGACTTTTCGAAGAGAGACGAAAAACGGCGCTAATCGCTCGCGTGACTTTACCTTTAAAGGATAAACTATCAGCTAGCCGATATAGTGACATTAAGGAAGGGGAACGATATAAGTCAAAACTAAATAATCAAAAATTCTTGAAAAATAATAATAATAATTTTAAAAAATTTTTAAGTTTCGAATTTGCGCTTAGAACTTCGACATGTAGTTCCGGTGAAGGGCGTCTTCTTAGCGATCATAATCCGGTTTGAAGATACTAAGCAATAGTAAATAGGTACTCGAAAACGATTCAACAGCTTTTGCGTTCTCTACAATTTATTGCTATTACTTTCCAATAATTTATTTTAAATTTAGTCACTTAAAAATGATTTAATGAAGAAAACGGTATTTTATGGGAAAAAAAGAATTATCTGAAACTGATATAGATCGAAGATCTAAGTGTTAAAATCTTAAAATTCCCCCAAAAAATTATTCACAAATTTTTTTTAAGTCGAAATTATTTGTCAGAATTTGCACAAAGACCTTTGACCTATATTGGTTCCCGAAGAGGCGTCACTATGTGACGTCATAATCGGTTCAATTTAAACATAAATTTTGAATTATGATTTATTCAAAGAATAATGTTTTTACTAGCTACGACGGGTTTAAATAAAATACGATAATTAATACAAATTTTTATTCCTTAAAATAAAATATTTAATTATATAATTTTTAGAGATCGGAAATTTTTCCATATGTATCAAATCAAAAAATACTTTATTCTCACTAAATAATACAAAGTTATGATTACATAATAAGATTAATACCATTGTATACGTCGAACAGCTTCAAAAATGTTGTTGAGAAATTCATGATTATCAACACGGGAAAAAGCCAAATGAAATGTTATTGGCTTGGTAAGAAGTAGAAATCGTTCTAATAACTTACAAAAAGAACTCGGTTCAAAAAAATAGATATCGTCTTTCAACCATAATGGACTGTGAAATAAATTTTTTTCTCTTTCGGCCTCGTATTTACGGCTATCGATCGATACCCTAAAAAGCGTCACCCGATCACGTTAGGTCGTTTTTCGGCTCCCTTCGAAACATCACTATAATATAGTGTCGCCTTACGGGAATCGAAGAAGTCGCTGAATGCTTTCAAATACCAGTTACCTAAGCTAAAACTATCTTCAATCCGATTATGACGTCATATAGTGACGCCTGATCGGGAACTGATATAAGTCGAAGGTCTAAGTGCAAATTCCGAAAAATAATTTGGACTTAAAAATTTTTGTGTATTATTTTCTTTGAGAAATTTTAAATTTTAGCACTTAGACTAAAGAAAATAAAAAAAATAAAAGTAAAATTAAAATGCTTAAGCATAAAATTTTTAAATATATCGTCTATTAACTAGATATGCCTTAGTTCTTCTATATCGTACAAGCAGCTGCACTACGCCTTAATCGGGAACTAATGTCAGACGATAGTTTAGGTGAAAAAAAATCAAAAAATTGTTTTTTAAAAAAATTCAGAATTTATTTATTTATCAATTGCTCTAGATGGATCTCGAGTCCATTCGTCAACCAGCAGTGTTTTGAAAAAAAAAATTTAGGAGAAAGAAATGAGACCAACCGCTCCTCGAAGTAAACTGCCAATCGATTGCTGGGCAACAACTGTTCGTTTAATTAGGTTCGGTACAATTTCCAAGCTTACCGGAAAACTGAAGATGAATTTGATCTTTATCGATAAACCCAATTGTTTTTTCGCTCGCGCGTTTTGCACTCGAAACCGAGCGTAAAAAAGGATAATAATAAATATATTTCTCGAATCTTTATTATAACGGTTGAGAAAAAGAACATGCGCTTAAAACATGAAATAAAATATACGAAAACTTCTTCCTCCGTTTCGATAAATCCGAAAAGAAGATCCTTCGATGCGAGACTGCTATTACCTTATATTTATAGAGCTTTTAAAATCTCGAAAGGAAAAGAGGAAAAACAAATAATTAAATCGAAGGTTAAAATTTTATTCAGAATTAAAAATAATTAATCGAATAAAACCAATTTTTTTGTCTTCCCGAAAGATGCTTTTCTTTTTTTTTCTTCCTGTGGACAAAAACCTACATATTTTGAAAAAATATCTAGCGTTTTTTCTTAGGATGAATATTATTAAAAAATAGAAGATACAAATGAAGAAAGCATTTCGACAGTTCGATATCGATATAGACGATGGATGGGAAGAAATAATTCTCTCTCTCTCTTCCTGTGACCTAATAATTAGTTCACGAAAAGGTGTTAATTGTGTTTCTCTTAGGATGGTCTAGGAATGCGCCTAGCGATTATAAGAAACAGTTAACATCTTCGCATTTTGATAATCTTTCCGTTCTCCTTTCTTCACCACTTCTATAACAATAAAAGTATATATATATATATATATATATATATATATATATATATATATATATATATATATATATATATAACTGCCTACCCAATTATATATATATATATATATATATATATATATATATATTATATTAGTCGCGACCAAAAGAAGAGGGTGGGTCGAGCTTTTGGTCGGGCCTTCTCCCTCCCTCTTTCTTTAAATCGTCGCGATGCCAGACCGAACAATTATTCGGACAAACGAGAAGTAAAATCGAAAAGTGTCAACAAGCGAAAGAAGAGCATCAATCGATACCGTCATTAAGTATAAAAGTGCTTCTAAACAACTTCGATCGCCAAATTGGTGATCTATAAAATCTTTTTGCTAAATTGCACATTAATGATGAAGACGAGCTGATGGAGACAGAAGATTCGGATTCAAATATTCAGTATGAATGTATGTATATATATATATATATATAATCATCTACATATGAGTGAAATGAGTACATACTGCTGTATAATATATATATATATATATATATATATATATATATACTATCTCTCTATATATATAATCATCTACATATGAGTGAAATGAGTACAAACTTGAATAGCCAAATCGATGATCTATGCAACCTTTTTGCTAATATAAATTAGTACCCTAATTCGAAAATTCCAAAAAATAATTTTTGACATTGTAAAAAATGTCGCTAGAAAAAAATCACTAACGACATGAGGAAACTTTTAACAAATAACTGATTGCGTGATCGGCGCGTGATATTTAGTAATTTCTTCTTCTTTTCGAGAGGTCCCGTTGATAAAAATTGACGACGAATAATCGACGGCTGGAGAAGAGGAAAATTTTCATCGCTTTCTCAATCTCGCTCATCGCGACGACGCCGACTATCGACGATTAATGATAAAGACGAACCGAAACACGATTAGGATGGAAGGTCTCGAGCCGCCGTTATTCCCCCGTGGCTGCTATAGAATGGCGTCCGTCTCTATGGTAGTGTCAACCAGCCCCACCACCGCTCGCCCGATATAAGCATCAGCGACGAGACTCTCGCCAGATTTACAAAGTTTTTGAAATAGTGGAAAGGAAGACGGAATATTTTAAGAGTTATGATGTCAAAGAATTTTCTTTTCGGTGTCAAATATAATTTATCGGCATGAAAAGAATAAATAATCCTTAAAATTACCGAGGACGCAACGGATATAGAAAGTGGAAGAAAATCCAGAAAACCCGAAAGGGTATCAACGGTTCAACGCGTGGGGATCGCGCAGCAGAAAGAGCTTTCATTTTAAGGATGATTATGACGCTCTGAACAAAAGAAAAAACGGAGCGTATGGAAATAGAAACGGATTGGACGAAAGGAGAAGCGATTCGTCGTTTCTCGTTGCTGCGCGCAACGTCCCCTTAAGGAACGAGTCGTCTTTAAAGACACTTCCGGGATGTCAAACGTAAACGGACGTGGAATACTAAAATTCTTTTATTTTAACATCATCAAAGCGAGGTATATTTCATCTGTTGAGGTTTACATTTCACTAAAACATCTCAATTTTTTTTGAAGGCGAGTAGAATAACCGATTAATAAAGTTGTTTTAAACAAATTGTTTATTATTTCATTTTTTCCAATAGATATAAAATAATACCAAAACTGTCTGATACATCAACAACCAACCGCGGGAACAGGGTTGGTTAAAAATGGAAATGGTCTAATAAAATGCGAATCGAGTATCTGGAAATTTATTAAAAAACCGTTACAAAATATGAATCGAAATAAAAGTCAAATTTGTATTTGGATGCGTATATAATTTACAAATTAAAATCGGCATTAAAATAAATATAAATTCGTAAATTATTCAAATATTTACATACACAATAAAAAAATTAACAAACAATTCCTACAGTTTTGAAATAGTTTCGTGCGATTCTCTTAGATGCGGGTCTGCGACCTCGTGTAACTTCGCACCGCCATGAGGCGAACTTCTTTGATGGGAATCTTGGTGTAAAATCGATTCAGCACCGGCACTCTTCGACGTGCTATAACCCCAATATTCTTCGAGGTCGCCGTCGGATATTCTTCTGCCTCCACCGCCGCCACCCTCCTTCTGCCAACATTTAGCGTCGTTTGAATTTTTTATATATTCGGTTCGCCAACATCCATCATTATTATTTTCACGATGATACGTGGGTCGGTTTCCGATGACCGGAGAAATCGCGCGCGGTGATCTTCTATCCCTGTAAGGATCGCTCCAGTTGCTGCTGGTGCGGCTCCTGCTCCTGCTGCGATTTTCGTCACTACTCTTAGCGCGAGAAGGCTTTTTGAATAAGGTATGAATAGCGTAAGGCGAAGCTCTGCTGCTGCTGCTGCTGCTGCTGTTGCCGCTCTTGCTGCTGTTAATATTTTTGTACAAAGCACTATTGGGGCACCTCTGGGAACATGTTTCGACCAAGCGCGGGATCTTGAAAGACGACAGTGAAGGCAGGTTGTCGAAAGGCTCGCTGTAATCGTTGGAGCGTCTTTCGGACGATGGTTGCCTTTCGACCGATGGTGAATAAGAGCGGCCCGAACTTCTGTCTTTGTTTTGGTTCGATAAAGAATTACTACTCGTTGAGCGCTTTTTATACTCCTCGTCATTTCCATTGGCGACGTTTCCAGTGGGACCGTATTCCTTTTCCTCTAACGGTTTATTTTTCTCAGGTGTCTCGGACAGAGAGGAGAAGCTTGACTCGTTCTTCGAAGATAGTCGAGGTGTACACGACGGTGAGCGATTCGATGATGGAGAACCTAAGCTCTTTTTATCTTCGCTTGAATCAAGTTTGTTTTCTTCAAATTTTTGATTATTGGTCGATGATTCCACGTCCTTCCTTTTTCCGGGTGTTGATTCGCTACTTGTTTCCTTTGCTAGTTTTGCTTTCGCGGCCGACTGTAAACTATCTTCCGGGGGCGGGCCAGTTCCTCCGACCGTAGAAGGGGTAGTATGAGGATCGTCGATGTCAAAGAGAATAATTCGAGGGTATGGATTCGCATAAGCAGTAGCGGTGCCATTGCCAGTAACGGTCGCCGTGGCGGTAATAGTGGTGGCTGGGGCGGGAAGCGCGTTGTTGATATTTCGATCCATCGTGGGAGCCTCTCGAAATTTATTTTTGCTCTTAGAATCTAGCCTATTCACGCCAACCATGTCTAAGAGGTCTTCCACAATATTCTCTAACATAGTCACTCTTAATTCCAAAGGAATCGCAAATCTCATATCTTCATCTTCTATTTGCGGGCGAATGGGGTTGTATAACTCCACATTGTTGTTGGCAGAAGGTCTGTAGGAAAAAAGGGGCAGTGAGATCGGTTCGCGATGGTTGTTAGTCACACACGAGATGCTTTCATTCGACGAGTCTTTAGGGCAGTTCACCTTCTCTTTAATTTTGACAACGGCGTCGATATAGGAAGGTGGGGGTGACCTAGACTTCGATGCCTTCTCGACGACGTCCGGGATGGAGGGAGGTGTTATCGGGACGCAATACGGCTTTCTCAGACGGGGATCCGTGGGCAACTCTTCACAGCTGGGAGGAGGCAAGCTTCTTTGAATACAGTCTCTGTAAAAAACTGATTTACTCCCGGCCTTCCTCGATGTTCTTAAACGGTTGTGGTGGTGGTAGCGGCGGTGGTTCCTCGTATGTTTCTCCCCGTATGAGACAAGTTTGCTAAAAAGTTTATCGGTAAACCTGCAATGATTGGTTCCGTCATGAGCACTTCCAGATTCGAGGTTTCGAAATTTTCTTTCCGTTGAGGGCGGTTTGATAATTTCTTGATTCGTCGTAGATGCCATGATCACCAGAATCAAAACGGGTCTAAAAAGAAAAATGAATGAAGGAGATTATTAGTCTAGGAATTATCAACGTATCGCGAATAAAAAAAAGGCTTTCATCGTAATCACCTTTTCAAAATATTCGTCAATTTATTCAGTCTCGTCCGTACTCTTAAATTCGGAATGTGAAGGCATTATTAAAGACTTTATAGGAAGCAAAAAATTTTAAAAAATATTTTTTTTTGTCTTAAGTAAATAATAAACTATTCAAAAATAAATTTTATCATTACACCTCCTACATTACTACGTATAATACCGGCAATTATATATACGCACGCCCACAGATGTATATTATTTAATACTCGTCAGCATATTGTAAAAAATAAAATGGATTTTATATTTAAAAAAAAAAAAAGAAAAATATATTAATAAATATCGAGTAAAAATCAAATACCTGCTTCAAAAAATGTAAACGTGGTGGCTTGATTTCGGAGAAATTCGTCGAGGGTTTGAAGACGAGTACTTTCAAATGAATCTATGGAAAAAGGGGAAAAAAATGTTAATTGAGCGTTTTTGAGCTAAAAATATATTCGCAAAATAGTTTATTTAATAACTTTTTGACCATTTTAGTTTCTTCCAAATTATTACAGAAATGCGATCGATGTTAATAATAAAAATACTTTTTTTCAAATATTTATTTTTAAGAGCAGATTTTGTTTTGGTCAAATGCGATATATATAATTTATTTTTGAAATACTTATAATAAATGGATAAATTAAAACAATCTCACCTGATAAGAATTATAAATCTGCCTAAAGGAATACTCCTCCAACCAGTCGAGTCTTTCCTAAGAAAAGCGAATCCACTATTTGGTGTTTTGACAACGACAAGAACAAGGGCTCAGCAGTGGTGGTTTCCAAATAAAAAATTGTCTCTTAAGGCGCGAAGGAAAAACACAACAATCACGGTCGAGACTCGAGGAGGTATCCGCACTCGACTTGGCACTGTCGGTAACTGATGGCACCGATGTCTCTCTCCCTCTTTTATACTTTTTAAACGCTTATGTCAGCAAATTCCAGAGTGCCATATGACGTGGCACTTGCAGACGTTTAGAAAAAATATTATTTTTTTGAAAAACCCGTTTAATCATCAAAAAATGAAACGAAATGTTTTTAATTTTGCGAGAAAGAAATTTTTTAAAATGTGCTTATTAAACGTTCTTTCTATATATCTATCTGTTTAAATATTTCCTTTAAAAACATTTTTTTCCCACCGATATGGAAGGAACGGTTGCCGGGCAATCCAGTTGGCAGTTCACTTCCAGAAGCAGCTTCATTATTGTTTTTCTCTCTCTTTCATCGAAATTTGCTGTAAGCGATATAGTTCGACTGTCTATTTTTTCTCTGTTTCGGTGCTCGCTTCTCAATGTTTCTATCGATATTTCTTTATATACAACGTTATTTAGCTACGAAGTGTTTCCTTTCGTAAATTTTAGATTGAAAAAGCAATAAAAAATTATATGCAAAAAACACAATGTTCGAAGCTTATCGAACAAAACGTCAAAAAATGGATAATAAAAAGTGAAAATATTATATATTTTGGGTATTTATTTATTTATTTATTTATTTATTTATTTATTTATTTATTTATTTATATTTATTTATATATTTTGAAAATTAAAATACAAAGAAGTTCTGATAAACTAAACTCCAAATATATTATTATCTTATTATTATTGTTATTATTACTATTATTTTTTAAATATATATATATCTATATATAAAAAATTTAAAATTAAGGAATATTTTTTGACTAATCGATTTGGCTATTCCGAGAAATGATATGTTGGGCGTATTGAGTAAGTTTGTAGGTACCTCTTCTCGCCAACTGTGGCCACGTAAAAGAGAATATTAACAAAACTAACGAAAGGACCCCGAGGAAGCCCAAAAATGTTATAATAATGTAATCTCGAAATGAGGTTTCACCTTCATCTCGTCCTCGTTCTTCCTCTCCTTCAGTTGCTATTGTTGAATTTTTGTAACAGAAAATATGGTCACACATCCCATATATGTATAATCCGCAATAATTTTTCGTTTCTAAATCGTAAGGAATCACGATTTCATCCTCTTCCGAGTCAGTCGATCCGTTGAGGACTTCATTATTGTTTTTAAAAATTAATGACGAAGATGCGTCTCCATTTGTCCTATTAGAAATATATTGAAAAACCACGTTTTGGGAATGAGAGTTTCTTTCAAGACCGTACTTTAAAATAACGATAGTTTTATACATAAAAGGATATTCAGCAAAAAAGTTGTCTTTGGTTAAGAGTTGAGCATCCCTCCGAAAAATTATTCTTTTGCCGGTTAATGAATAAAAATCGTTGCGCTCGCATGTTTTTCCTACTTTGACTGAGCGTAGTGCAATAAAATGGACATCTAAATCTTGGCAGTATCTCGATTTCGAAAAATATAAGGTTGAGTTTTGCGTATGATTGAAGAAAAAGTAATCGTTCAAATGTCGTAAAACGACGCAGTATACATCTTTTGCGAGAATTTCACTATCCCAATTTCGGGTTGACTCAGTAGCTTGCAATAGATAAAAAGCGAGAGCCAAAACGAGCGGCATGAATGCCATCTTTTCGCCACCAGATTGCGCAAAATCTGAGCTAAAATTGGTTCGCGGCCGGATTATATTTAAAGGTGTTAACGTTAAACATAATTTTTATTTTATGATTTGTACGATAAAAAGCGTAAAAAAATTAATTAAATTTCTTTTCACAGAGTAACGCGAATAATAATAATAATTCTTTTTATTTATGAAAACTGAAGAAAGCTAGTAATAATTCTTTTTATTTATGAAAACTGAAGGAAGCTAGCAGATATTTTGGAATAATTTTTTTTTATTTTTAAGCCTTTGAAATGCAGTTCGAAGGGGATTTTTTTACCATTTTTTTGAAAGAAAAGTTTTAATCGAGGACTATGACAACAAAAAAATGTCAACATATTTTTAATTCTCGGATTATGTTCTCCAATAATACCCTGATTTTAAACCTCCCATTTTTCTACGCCATCGTTTACCTAATTCGGCGAAAGGAAAAATCTCGTTCGTTCACAAACAACTCCAAGGGTGTGACGAATATTTCTAATCTGGCATAGTTTTAATTCCGAAAAAAACAGTCAATTTTTAGTATATTTCATTAATTATTAATAATATGTAAAACAAAATTTGCATTCTTTTGTGTCAAAAAAACTAACAATATGATAAAATATCGAAGGTGTTAAAGAAATAAAAATGTGTATATTTACTAAGAATGCGAATAAAAACGTTATCTTGATACAATTATTACTAGCCTTTTAGTTGACATGAAAAATATATTTATATTCCTTTCTCGTTGTAAGGAGAAATGAAAACTTTTGACGATAAAAATATTATTGTTAATATCCGTTGAAATAAAAAAATAATCTTAGGCTAGTTACGAGATTAGTCGCGGGATTTCAAGAAACCCACCTGAATCAATCGTTCTCTCCTCTCTTGGCGGCGAAGTTTACAATTGGGAAATCCACAGCTGTCATCGTTGCACGTGTCCAAGTGAAGACGAAGCACGTGACCGTAGATATTTTTTAAAGCACAATTGTGTTTCGCGCTTAAAACGTGATCAAGGACATATTTAAACATGCGGCATAAAGATTTGTGGTCCTTCCTGCAGGACAACGCGTGTCCAAATTCTTGTAAAAAATATTTTAGTTGTTTTCTCTTTAACATTTCTAAAAGAACTTCGGATACATCTTTCGCGGTATCGTAGCACAAAGAGCCATTAAATTTCTGAAGTTCTAAATCGAGCAATTTACTCATGTTAGCTATAACCATGCGCTGTTCATCAGACCATTTCACGTCTAACGGGCGAGGTAAAATTCGGTTGTGATCGTGTTCGCCATCATCATCGTTACCTCCGCTCTTGGGCCCGATAAAAAGACCCAAAGAGGGACGGGACCTCATCGCTCTTGAATAAGAAACTGGAAATTCTGAAACGTTCGTTTTTACCACAGAGCTACCTTTATCGACCTTTCCCTCCGAGAAGCGGTGTTCGGTTGAAAACGTATTATCATTATTCGCCAGCGTCGGAATGGGTCGATTATTCCTATCGCAATCACCACCACCGACATCGTCGATTCTTCTTCTCTTCGCATCGACCATGATATCTGAGCGGACCCATATTCTGCCGCAGCCAGAACCCCTATATCCAGAGACGGCCGGTTTCATCGTAGCGCGGCTTTCAAATCTGAGAAATATTATCGCTCCTTAGAGGAGGGAGGAATTCGTAGTCTGTCAGCGACGAGATGAGAGGATGGTAGCTTTTATCGTTACAGGTCGGTTTATATTACGAGATTCCGAATAAAGAAAACATTAAATTTGTCAATAAAAGCTGATGCTTCTACGAACTGAAAAAAAAGATTTTGTTTTTTCAAAAAAAAAAAATGTTAATGGTAATTATTTTTTTAAGAGAATTAATAATTTTTATTTCAGAGTCCCTAAATCAATTTTTCCTTATTAAAAGTATTTTCAAGAGATGAATAAATTAAAAAATAAATTAACCTTCGACTTATAGTTCCCGCCGAGGCGTCACTATATGACGTCATTATCGGTTTGTCGACAGTTTAAGCTTGGACCTAACGTGCTCGCGCTACGCTTTTTAGGGTGTAAACGATCGTTGGGCCGGTTATAATGACGTTTCAAGGAAACTGATATTGGCCGAAGGTCTAAGTGTTAAAATACAAAAGTTCCCAAAGAAAATAATTCACAAAATTTTTTTTCAAGTCGAAATTATTTTTTTTTTGGAATTTACACAAAGACCTTCGACTTATACGACCTTCGACTTATATCAGTTCCCGGTGAAACGCTACTGTCACTCTTTACGTCTCGTAAAAATTGAACATGAAAAAATTTTATTAATTTTATTTTTTAGGTATATTTCGCAATCAGGGATGATGAAAATAAATTTCTCACTTTATATATTTTTATTTTCACAAAACATATATATATATATATTTTATATAAATATATATATATATATATATATATATATAATATATATATATATATATATATATATATATATATATATATATATATATATATATATATATATATATATATATATATATATATATATATATATATATATATATATATATATATATATATATATATATATATATATATATATATAAAAACTAAAGGCGAAAGAAGCTTTATATTTTCAATTACCAAAATAAGAGTTGAATATTCTATAAATTTCATCGTCTAAGTACGTTTGAATTTCTTTATTGGATTTCGAGGAAAACCTCTCGTAAAGGTAATTTAGGTAAACGCCGACAAAAATCTTATATTTAGACTCTCCAGGGTCGGACTCCTTCTTTCGGCTAAACGATGCGAACATATTCCGGTCTCCCAAAAAAGTAGCGGTGAAGCGTTTATCTCTCGGGCTGCTCGGAATAAAAGAGGGGTCGAAGACCAATTTGCTCTTTTTGGAGTCGAGGCGAACGTACCGTCCCAACGCGTCGATGACTAGCCTGTACCAAGTCGGAGTTATCCCCGACCTCATTTTTGATATGCGACGATAACTCGGGGCCTTCGCGAATCTGCAGAAGGCAATCTCTACGAGAAAATCTGAAAGATCGGAGGCGAGCTCATCTTCTCCGCAATCGGTGACGCAGAGCCGTTCGGCGAAATATTTTTTGATCCTGAAGGACAGGCGAAAGTTCATGAAAGGGATTTTAATCTGATTTTTTTTTCTCCTGTTGACGTTGTTAAACATTTCGCCCATGACCCTTTTCACTTGCTTGAGTGTCTCTTCGCTGACGATATTATTTTCCATATCGTCGACGATTTTAGATACCGAGGAATTCGCTCGCGAAGCGTTATTGCTGTCGTTGTTACCACTGACAACGGAGGCGGCGGCGGCGACAGTAGCGGCAGCGTATGACGATGGATATTGTATCGTCACTTCGGTGTTCTGACACATTACGGTTTCCTTCACCAAATTTCCGATGGAGGAAAAGGATGCGGGATGGGAAGGCGGGAGAGGAGAAACGATTTTCGGAATGTGAAATAAATCTTTGATATTCCGAATTTCACTAACCATATTTTCATAATCTGGGTTCATTAACGACGCGGAAGGGGGGTGGTCAGAGCTGTTTGTTTCCCGTTCAAAGTCTCCTTTTTCTCTCGACGGCGGAGATGTTGCAAAATTAGTTTCTTCGGGTGACTGACAACCGCCCGATTCGTAATCCGTAGAAAGTCGACGACCATCGTTCGATTCGTTCGTTCGTCCAGTTTCGATGGAGGCTGTGGGTGACGGATTTCGTCTCGAATCGAGTATAAGAGAGTCCACGTTAAAGCTATTTTTAATATTTTTAGGAGTCGACGAATTTCCTCGCGGGCCTTCAACGTTTGGTCTTTCTCGAAGTAATTGCCGCGTCTGCTGCTGCTGCTGCTGCTGCTGCTGCTGCTGCTGCTGCTGCTGCTGCTGCTGCTGCTGCTGCTGCTGCTGCTGCTGCTGCTGCTGCTGCTGGTCGTGTTGTGAAAAAGGTGACTCTCTGGCGGTTGCTGTTGTTGCTGCTGCTGCTGATGCTGATGCTGCTGGGCGTATTCTTCATTGTGAAAAAGGTGACTCTCTGGCGGTTGTTGTTGTTGCTGCTGCTGCTGCTGCTGCTGCTGCTGCTGGGCGCATTCTCGATCGTGAAAAAGGTGACTCTCTGGCGGTTGCTGTTGTTGCTGCTGCTGCTGATGCTGATGCTGCTGGGCGTATTCTTCATCGTGAAAAAGGTGACTCTCTGGCGGTTGTTGTTGTTGCTGCTGCTGCTGCTGCTGCTGCTGCTGCTGCTGCTGCTGCTGCTGGGAGATGTATTCGCTAACAGCAGCAGCTGCGGTCTTTTCACCCTCGTGAAAAAAGAGACTAGGTAAAGGTTGCTGCTGCTGCTGCTGCTGCTGCTGCTGCTGCTGCTGCTGCTGCTGCTGCTGCTGCTGCTGCTGCTGCTGGGAGATGTATTCGCTAACAGCAGCTGCGGTCTTTTCACCCTCGTGAAAAAAGAGACTAGGTAAAGGTTGCTGCTGCTGCTGCTGCTGCTGCTGCTGCTGCTGCTGCTGCCTGGGTGTATTCAGGAACCAAAAATAGTGCCAGCTGCTGCTGCTGCTGGGTGTATTCAGGAACAAAAAATCGTGCCAGTTGCTGCTGCTGCTGCTGCTGCTGCTGCTGCTGCTGCTGCTGCTGCTGCTGCTGGTGCTGCTGCTGGTGCTGCTGCTGCTGTTGCTGCTGCTGCTGGGAGATGTATTGGGTAACAGCAGCTGCGGTCTTTTCACCCTCGTGAAAAAAGAGAATCGGTAAAGGCTGTTGCTGCTGCTGCTGCTGCTGATGCTGCTGCTGTTGCTGCTGCTGCTGGGAGATGTATTGGGTAACAGCAGCTGCGGTCTTTTCACCTTCGTGAAAAAAGAGAATCGGTAAAGGTTGCTGCTGCTGCTGCTGCTGCTGCTGCTGCTGCTGCTGCTGCTGCTGAGTATATTGGGTAACTTGTAATAAATTCGGTTCCTGGTAAGGAAACAAACGCGGTTGACAATGATTTTGCTGAAGGTATTCGAGTCTTCCTAGGTTGCTTGCACCTTCTTGATAAAAGAGGTACAGTTGACTTATTTTTTGCTGTTGGGTGTATTCTGAAACAACATTATGCGATTGTAGCGGTCGCTGATGATGATATTCAAAAACTTTGGGGTAGGTCTTTTCCTCGTGAAGTTGTTGTTGTTGCCGTTTCCTAGCATATTCTGGAATAAAACTTGTTTTCGAATTATACAACTTATAGTCTTCTAAATTCCCTAAATTTTTAATTGAGTGAGATTCGTAATCTAAATTTGCTTTCTGTGCCAAAGACAAGCGATAATATTGGTGTTCTTGTTGCTTCCGCACGCGTGCTTCGTCGAACAAACTGGGGAGAGCGGGATTTTCTTTAGGCTGCTTTCGCGGAAAAAGATGTAAATCCTTATCAAAAATTGTAGTTTTTTCAATCTCCTTTAATCCTTCGTTTTCCCACAATGGACTCAATTCCTTTCGATGTATTCTCAAATCCAATCCAGCGTCTGAAATATTATTTATATTATTATTATCATTATTTTCATATGATAAATGATGAAAATATTTTAATTTTTTCTAGCTCTAAAAAAATATAAAATGATGTTTTTTCAAGCAAAGTTTCGAAACGGAAATTTATATTTCATGAACATAAATTATGTTTCTACTTTTATTTAAAAAAAACTAACATCTGCCTTTAGAATTTTGCGCATTCCAATCGATCGGTCTGTCCACTACGACGTCTTCGATTTCCGTCTCATCTATTGTTTCTGAAACTGAGGCTGCTGCTACTGCTGGTGATGGCGATGGCGATGGCGGTGGCGGTAGTGGTGGCGATGGCGATGGCTCTTTCGAAACGGCAGTTCGGTAGTGGCAGGGATTTGGTGCGGAGTCAATTTTATTTCGACGGCTAAATTCAGGATGGCAATTACCTGCTAGAAGAAAATAAATAAATTTTCCTCCTAAAATAAATAAATAAAAATTTCCATTTTTTCAAAATAAAATGAGACAGAAGTGAACATATATAATTAAATTTTACTTACCGGATTCGCCCTGACGATGAAGAAGATATCCATTTCTTTTCTTGAAAGGGAGTGGCGGTGGAAGATAAATTCTTTTCTTTAATGGGAGGATGATCTTTTCTTTTTTTTCTTCGAGAATATTGCTAGATTCGAGTTGACAGGATTTTTCTTTTTTTCTTCCTTTTGATCGACCTTTCCTTTGCCGTTTTTTAGAATTTTTAACCGATTTTCCCGAAGTTGCGACCACATCTTCCATAAGCTCGAAACTATTTTTTTCTTTACGATTCCTGTTTTTCGCCATATTTTCAACACTGGAGGAATAGGAAGAAGACGCTTCGAAGCTAGATTTAAATCTTTTTGCTTTATCGCCGCCATCCTTCTCCTTTTCGATTTTTCTAAATTTAACTTTTAATCCGTAACTATGGTCAATGTCTTTTCCGCACCAAGAATCATCACTACTCGTCTCCGCTGAATGTTTGGTTATTTTCGCAAGCAAAATTTCCTCGTTTTTTTTGGAATGCATATCCTTACAGGACGACACCCTGTAAAATATATTGTAAAACTAAGATATTCGAACGAATAGAGACAATTACCATTCCTCCACTCGATTCGGAGAAAGTGAATAAATTTTCAAAGTCTCGAGGGCTTATATATATTCCCAGCCGTGGGCGCTATCCCACCCATATTGCTGAGCTTGCAAAACTACTTCGCGTGCAATTGGTTCCCGCGCATTGAAGACCCCACCCATTTTCGCGAACCCCCGCACTATTTCCCCATCCGAATCGTTTTTTACGTTGCTCCCTGCGCTCGAATGACCGTTATTAGTTAAAGAAATAACGCCCCAATAACCTACTCCCTACAAAGCCGTCGCGTATCGCTAATCTTGCAAAAATGTTTCGTATTTTATTGGCACCGATAAGCTAAGGTGTCCGCCTTACACGACGCCTCCTTTCATTAAATTCGACTCACGAATACAGCGTGAGTGCGTCAAACCTTGAAAAAATATAATCGGCGGCTGAGAGAAATTTGATATTCTTTTGATATGATTTGTAGTTATAAACAAAATTATTATTGTATTCGTTAATAATTAAAAATATATACATTTTTTGAATGTTATTTTTCCTTACACTCTTAAACTAATTAATGGCTTTTTATTGCTTATAACGTGTGATAATTTCCTTTCATGGGGAATCGAGAAATCGCCTGAATGTGGTGTAAGTCGAAGGTCTAAGCGAAAAATAATTTCGACTTAAAAAATTTTTGTGAATAATTTTCTTTGAGAATTTTTATTTTTACCACTTAGACCTTCGACTTAGACCTTCGACGTATATCAGTTCCCTTCCAAACGTCGGCGTCACTATATGACGTCATAATCGGATTGAAGATAGTTTTAGCTTAGGTAACTGGTAGAGAAAATAATTTCCCAAAAAATTTCAAGTCGAAATTATTTTTCGGAATTTGCACTTAGACTTTCGACTTATATTAGTTCAACAAACAAACGAACGAACAGTCAGAAGGTCTAAGTATAAGTCGAAGGTCTAAGTACTAAGTCGAAGGTCTAAGTACTAAGTCGAAGGTCTAAGTGCTAAGTCGAAGGTCTAAGTGCTAAGTCGAAGGTCTAAGTGCTAAGTCGAAGGTCTAAGTGTTAAGTCGAAGGTCTAAGTGCTAAGTCGAAGGTCTAAGTGCTAAGTCGAAGGTCTAAGTGCTAAGTCGAAGGTCTAAGTGCTAAGTCGAAGGTCTAAGTATAAGTCGAAGGTCTAAGTAAAAGTCGAAAGTCTAAGTGCTAAAATCTAAAATTTCTCAAAGAAAATAATACACAAAATTTTTTAAGTCCAAATTATTTTTCGAAATTTGCACTTAGACCTTCGACTTATATCAGTTCCCGATCAGGCGTCACTATATGACGTCATAATCGGATTGAAAACAGTTTTAGCTTAGGTAACTGGTATTGAAAGCGTTCAGCCGCTTTTGCGATTCCCGTAAGGCGACACTATACTATAGTGACGTTTCGAAGGGAACCGAAAAACGATCTAACTTGATCGCGCAACACCTTTTAAGGTATAAACTATCACTTCAACCCCATATAGTGACGTCTCAACGGGAACTGATATAAGTCAAAGGTCTAAGTGTGAAAATCTAAAAAATCACAGAGAAAATAATTTCCCAAAAAATTTCAAATCGAAATTATTTTTCGGAATTTGCACTTAGACTTTCGACTTATATTAGTTCAACAAACAAACGAACGAACAGTCAGAAGGTCTAAGTATAAGTCGAAGGTCTAAGTATAAGTCGAAGGTCTAAGTGCTAAGTCGAAGGTCTAAGTGCTAAGTCGAAGGTCTAAGTGCTAAGTCGAAGGTCTAAGTGCTAAGTCGAAGGTCTAAGTGCTAAATCGGAGGGCTAAGTGCTAAGTCGAAGGTCTAAGTGCTAAGTCGAAGGTCTAAGTGCTAAGTCGGAGGTCTAAGTGCTAAGTCGAAGGTCTAAGTGCTAAATCGAAGGTCTAAGTGCTAAGTCGAAGGTCTAAGTGCTAAGTCGGAGGTCTAAGTGCTAAGTCGAAGGTCTAAGTGCTAAATCGAAGGTCTAAGTGCTAAGTCGAAGGTCTAAGTATAAGTCGAAGGTCAAAGTATAAGTCGAAGGTCTAAGTGCTAAGTCGAAGGTTAAGTACTACACAAAATTTTTTAAGTTCAAATTATTTTTCGGAATTTGCACTTAGACCTTCGACTTATATCAGTTCCCGATCAGGCGTCACTATATGACGTCATAATCGGATTGAAAACAGTTTTAGCTTAGGTAACTGGTATTGAAAGCGTTCAGCCGCTTTTGCGATTCCCGTAAGGCGACACTATACTATAGTGACGTTTCGAAGGGAACAACGATCTAACTTGATCGCGCAACACCTTTTAAGGTATAAACTATCACTTCAACCCCATATAGTGACGTCTCAACGGGAACTGATATAAGTCAAAGGTCTAAGTGTGAAAATCTAAAAAATCACAGAGAAAATAATTTCCCAAAAAATTTCAAATCGAAATTATTTTTCGGAATTTACTTTTGGAGCACTAAAACATATTAGTTCAACAAACAGAGCAGACAACGCGAACCCGAGTCAGAAGGTCTAAGTATGAAGTCGAAGGTCTAAGTATAAGTCGAAGGTCTAAGTATAAGTCGAAGGTCTAAGTGCTAAGTCGAAGGTCTAAGTGCTAAGTCGAAGGTCTAAGTGCTAAGTCGAAGGTCTAAGTGCTAAGTCGAAGGTCTAAGTGCTAAGTCGAAGGTCTAAGTGCTAAGTCGAAGGTCTAAGTGCTAAGTCGAAGGTCTAAGTGCTAAGTCGGAGGTCTAAGTGCTTAAGTCGAAGGTCTAAGTGCTAATCCGAAGGTCTAAGTGCTAAGTCGAAGGTCTAAGTTAAGTCGAAGGTCTAAGTGCTAAGTCGAAGGTCTAAGTGCTAAGTCGAAGATCTAAGTCGAAAGGTCTAAGTGCTAAGTCGAAGGTCTAAAAGTATAAGTCGAAGGTCTAAGTATAAGTCGAAGGTCTAAGTGCTAAAATCTAAAATTTCTCAAAGAAAATAATACACAAAATTTTTTAAGTCCAAATTATTTTTCGGAATTTGCTTAGACTTATATCAGTTCCCGATCAGGCCTCACTATATGACGTCATAATCGGATTGAAAACAGTTTTAGCTTAGGTAACTGGTATTTGAAAGCGTTCAGCCGCTTTTGCGATTCCCGTAAGGCGACACTATACTATAGTGACGTTGCGAAGGGAACCGAAAAAAAATCTAACTTGATCGCGCAACACCTTTTAAGGTATAAACTATCACTTCAACCCCATATAGTGACGTCTCAACGGGAACTGATATAAGTCAAAGGTCTAAGTGTGAAAATCTAAAAAATCACAGAGAAAATAATTTCCCAAAAAATTTTAAGTCGAAATTATTTTTCGGAATTTGCACTTAGACTTTCGACTTATATTAGTTCAACAAACAAACGAACGAACAGTCAGAAGGTCTAAGTATAAGTCGAAGGTCTAAGTATAAGTCGAAGGGCTAAGTACTAAGTCGAAGGTCTAAGTACTAAGTCGAAGGTCTAAGTGCTAAGTTGAAGGTCTAAGTGCTAAGTCGAAGGTCTAAGTGCTAAGTCGAAGGTCTAAGTGCTAAGTCGAAGGTCTAAGTGCTAAGTCGAAGGTCTAAGTGCTAAGTCGAAGGTCTAAGTGCTAAGTCGAAGGTCTAAGTGCTAAGTCGGAGGTCTAAGTGCTAAGTCGGAGGTCTAAGTGCTAAGTCGAAGGTCTAAGTGCTAAATCGAAGGTCTAAGTGCTAAGTCGAAGGTCTAAGTATAAGTCGAAGGTCAAAGTATAAGTCGAAGGTCTAAGTGCTAAAATCTAAAATTTCTCAAAGAAAATAATACACAAAATTTTTTAAGTCCAAATTATTTTTCGAAATTTGCACTTAGACCTTCGACTTATATCAGTTCCCGATCAGGCGTCACTATATGACGTCATAATCGGATTGAAGATAGTTTTAGCTTAGGTAGCTGGTATTTGAAAGCGTTCAGCCGCTTTTGCGATTCCCGTAAGGCGACACTATACTATAGTGACGTTGCGAAGGGAACCGAAAAACGATCTAACTTGATCGCGCAACACCTTTTAAGGTATAAACTATCACTTCAACCCCATATAGAGACGTCTCAACGGGAACTGATATAAGTCAAAGGTCTAAGTGTGAAAATCTAAAAAATCACAGAGAAAATAATTTCCCAAAAAATTTTAAGTCGAAATTATTTTTCGGAATTTTATAGACTTTCGACTTATATTGAGTTCAACAAACAAACGAACGAACAGTCAGAAAGTCTAACTAAGTCGAAGGTCTAAGTATAAGTCGAAGGTCTAAGTATAAGTCGAAGGTCTAAGTGCTAAGTCGAAGGTCTAAGTGCTAAGTCGAAGGTCTAAGTGCTAAGTCGAAGGTCTAAGTGATAAGTCGAAGGTCTAAGTATAAGTCGAAGGTCTAAGTATAAGTCGAAGGTCTAAGTATAAGTCGAAGGTCTATTAAATTTGCACTATATTTTACAAAATTTTTAAACTTCCAAATTATTTTTCGGAATTTGCACTTAGACCTTCGACTTCTATATTCCCGATCAGGCGTCACTATATGACGTCATAATCGGATCGAAAATTTATCATAGGTAACTGGTATTTGAAAGCGTTCAGCCGCTTTTGCGATTCCCGTAAGGCGACACTATACTATAGTGACGTTTCGAAGGGAACCGAAAAACGATCTAACTTGATCGCGCAACATCTTTTAAGGTATAAACTATCACTTCAACCCCATATAGTGACGTCTCAACGGGAACTGATATAAGTCAAAGGTCTAAGTGTGAAATCTAAAAAATCACAGAGAAAATAATTTCCCAAAAAATTACCTTCGACTTATATTAGTGCAACAAACAAACGAACGAACGGTCAGACGAACAAACGAACTCAAAACATACTATATAAGTCGAAGGTCTAAGTGCAAAAAACTCGAAAACTACGATAGCTACAAGAAAACTAATAACATTCGTGGAATCAGCGTAAGATATTTGCTCTAAAAATGGAAAAAAAATTTTTTGATTTTTTTGGTTATTTATTTTTTTTTCTCGAAAACTACGATAGCTACAAAAAAAATAATAACCTTTTTGGAATCAGCGTAAGAAATTTGTTTTAAAAATGGAAAAACAATAGTTTCCTTGTACCTTTGGACCCAGTATAATGAGGTTTTATCTGAAACTGATTGTAAAAAAAAATTAAATCTAAACATTTTTTTTATTTTTATTTTTTATTTTTTGTTTTATTTTATTTATTTTAGTTAGCCATAAATAACTATTTCTCATAGAAACCGGTTTTCATGGGCACCTAATATAAAAATATTAAAAAATTAAAAAAAAATAATAATAATAATAATAATAATAATAATAATAATAATAATAATAATAATAATAATAATAATAATAATAATAATAATAATAATAGAATAATAATAATAATAATAATAAGAATAATAATAATAATAATAATAATAATAATAATAATAATAATAATAATAATAATAATAATAATAATAATAATAATCTATATCCTTTTAAAAAAAAACAGCCCTGTTTTCCGCGACGCGGGTCACACTATATTTTTCATCATCGCCAAAAGTGCCCAAAAATGGCCCTCAAGACCGGTTTCCTCGGGCGAGCGAAGCGAGCCCTATGCGCGTGCGTAGCGCGTGCTCGAAGACAACGCTTGCTCCGTAGAACAAGCCATGAGCTTAATAATAATAATAATAATAATAATAATAATAATAATAATAATAATTTCTCATAGAAACCGGTTTTTAGGGGCTTATAATATAAAAAAATTAAAAATTAAAAATCACCTAATATTTAAAAGAATTAAAAATTAAAAATCACCTAATATTTAAAAGAATTAAAAATTAAAAATCACCGATATAGTGAAATTTCATCGGGAGCTAAAATAAGTCGACGACAAAAACTCGCTTAGGGAACGAAAAATTTATTTCGCCCCATCTCCTGAGAAGTCGAAAGTAATGTTATTTCGTGCCCCGATCGAAGCGTGAGGGGGGGACCTTTGAGATTTTTTCACGTTATTTTCAAAGCGTTCTTTGGAAGGCTAGAAACCCCCTGAAAATAACGAGGTGTATATAAGCACGTTACATCTGCTTTTAATTTTAAGATATCCGAAGCCGCTTCGAAAAATGATCGACGGATCGCGATATGCGACCTCAGTTTCGATCTATTACTTCGTCACTACACGCCTAAACTTACTCAGCTACCCAAAGTCCAAGATTCTTTAATTAATTTTTTGATTTTCTCGACAAAATCTCGCTTAGGGAACAAAAAATTTATTTGGCCCCATCTCCCGAGTAGTCGAAAGTAACGTTATTTCGTGCCCTGATCGGATTTTTTCGCTTTAATTTTCAAAATGTTCTTTAGAAGGCCAGAAACCCCCTGAAAATAACGAGGGGTATCTAAGCACCTTACAGCTGCTTTTAGTTTTACGATATCCGAAGCCGCTTCGAAAAATGATCGACGGATCGCGATAGGCGACCGCAGTTTCGATCTATTACTTCGTCACCACACGCTTAAACTTACTCGGCTACTCAAAGTCCTAGATTACGTAATTATTTTTTTGATTTTGTCGAGAAAAATTCGCTTAGGGAACGAAAAATTTATTTCGCTCCATCTCCCGAGAAGTCTAAAGTAACGTTGTTTCGTACCTAGATCGGGGAGTAATTGGGGACATCTCGAGATTTTTTCATGTTAATTTTCAAAGTGTTTTTTAGAACACCCGACACACCCGGAAATTAGCGAGGGGAGTCTAAGCACCCTATAGCTGCTTTTACTTTTACGATATCTGGAGGGCTTCGAAAACTAATCGACAGTTCGCGATAGGCCACAGCCGTTTTGATCCATTGCTTCGTTACGATACGCGCAACTTGGACTCTGACCTTCTTCTTATATTAGTTCCCGGTGAAACGTACCATTGTCTTAAGAATATCAATAATAAATGTCATCTAACAGTATAATAATTTGGGTTAATTAAATTCAGGACGCAAATATTTTTTTAATCGAGCCTTCCCTATATAAAAACCTTTATGAATGTTAAATATAGACACGAAATAAAACATTACAGAAAATGCGATTGTTGGTAAAAAATTTACTGTTCAAAATTTCAACATGTTTTTAAATAAAAAATAATGTTTTTTAATGAATTAAATTAATAATGTTTTTAAATAAAAAAGGTACATTTCTATAATTAAGACTAAAAGTAATTTTCCGAAATGAAACAAAAAAAAATAAATAAATAAGTAATAATAATGATTACGATAATGCATAAAATTTCTATTCGTTAGCTAATATAATACGCTCGTATCCGTTTTATTTTCTTCGAGTATAAAGAAGCTCCTTTTTCTTCTCACCAGTTCTTCTCATGACGTCCAGTCCGTCTTCAAATCACTCGCGCCGCTCCTCTTCTTCTAGAAAAAGTACGACGACGCATCAACGCTGGCTGACAAACTAGGAAACCGGGAAGGGGGTCGGCGTCGCTCTTAAGATTCTTCGTCCATAGCGGTCATGCTGCTATAGGTTAAAGCGTTTTAGCACTCCTTCGGTGATGTCCTTCTTCGTTTCATTAAGAAGTTCGACCGCCAGGTTTCTCCTAGCGGATCTGTACCGATATTGGCTGTTCGGGAACGCCCAACCCGGTCTGAAACGTTTCAACTTCAACATGCTTTCAACCGCGTCGCAGAACATCCTCCTGTAACCGAAAATTTGATCGACGATTTCTTTCGACAAACCGTATTCTTCCTCTCTCGCCATTTTCTCGAGGTCCTCTAAAGTGAAGTCGCCGATGTTTTCCTTATCTTTGCAAGTTCTCAGCAGGCGGGCGTTGAAATGCGGGGTAACTTCGAGATTGTCCAAGCGTTTATCGCAGAATCTCTTCAGCTTGTTTTTCGTTACTGCTTCCTTCCATCGAGGATTCTTGAGGTAGCTACGAGGCCTGAGGTAGTCCGCGGTTATAGCTTCGATGACAGGCTTAGATTTTCTTTCTTTCGTTAACAAACGGGCGGCTACGGAGAGAGTCGGGTCGTGGACTTTCGTGAAGATGTGAATTAAAATATCACCGTAGCTGTTCTTATAATTCAAAGCGCAGAAGATTCGAAAAATAATTTCGCGTTGCAATAGGATGAAAATACGAGCTCTCATTTTTATCGAAAACTGGTCGATGTCATAATCTAGAAAGAATATCGTTTTCCCCAAGTTTTCCGAAAAAAAACTTTTGACTTTGAAGCCGTCGTATTCGCTATAGTAACTACCACACACAGCCGACTCCGGATCTTTCAGTAGGAGGTTTTTGTAGCTCTGGAAGATTTCCCAATCCGCGTAAACGGAGGCCGTCGCGCGTATGCATTTCAATACGTCCCGAGATAAATCGGGCCATCGTAGTTTCTTGAGAATTTTGAATTGAATATGAAGAAATATCAACGCGGCTAGGTGAGCGGCTTTATCGGAGAGGTGGGGGTTTCTGAAAACGCAAAAGCAAAACAGGTCGACGAAAACGTCCGTCTGCAGGATGCGTTTTACGACGCTCACCAATTCCGGAGTGAATAGAGGGACGACGGCGTTGAATATCGTTCGCTCGTCCAATTTCGAAAGCGTCGTCGGGTTTGCCTCCCCCCCGCCCTCTCCGAACACCGATTTATCCGCCTGAGTATCCAACACCGTTTGGCTCACCCTCCAGAAGAGATTTCTCGGGTCGGCCAATGTCGCGGTTAGCTTCCAAGGATTCGATTGCGATGTTTTGTTTATTTCGGCTTTTATCGGATATCCGGGGACAGGAAAAAGGCTAAGGAAGGCGAACTTATCCCTGCTCAAAAGTTGCCATAAAAAAACACCCAGCAGGTTTTCTATCATGGAATCGTGCGTCACTCGGCACGCATTTTTATCCATTTCTTCGTTTAGTAGAAATTTAGATATTTCGGCTTTTTCGGATTGCACGACGTCCAAGACCCGTTTTACCTCGTCCCCCGTAAAGTCGTCTCGACATCTTCTGATCTCGTCGTTTCTGTAGTTATAAGGTACTGTTTCCTCGCGTCGCGATAACCTTTCCAATTCTTTCTCGGTCGTCCACTTGTCCAAACGATTAACCGAGGAAGGTAACAAGAATTTGGCCATCTTTATTTGCGTGGGAATTTCGATTTTCGGGAATTTCCCCACTAGTTCCGGTAGGGATTCTACGAACTCCCGGAGAAAAAAGGCTCGTCTCTTTAGGTCGTATCGAGCTAAGTCGAACTCCGTCTGAGGTTTTTTAGGGTCCACGTTCTCGAGCAGAGAACTTTAAACGCTTCTTTCATCAGTGACTTCATCACTCCTACGCATCGTTCTATTTTGCGTCCTTCGTGGCGTAGGGCTACTGCGTCACCTCGAAATTTTTCGATATTGATTTCAGAGTGTAATTTCCATCGTCGACACATTTTCTTCAGCACGTCGATGCTAATAGTATTTTTTTCGACGTATACGAGATCTAACTCGCAACGAACTCCCAATATAAAGAGCGTCATTTCCAGAATTTGATCGATCACCGACGGATGAACTTCGTAGAAGATATATTCCTCGGTCGTCGTGATCGTGTCCCGAGATTCGTCCATAATAATGTTGTTTTGTCGATCGTACAACGGCGGGCGGAGAAACACCTTGGGAGTCACGATGATGTACTTACTGTCCTCGGTGCCATCTAAAACGATCTCTTTGAAGCGACACTCCGCCTCATCCAATAATCTTGGATTTTCCAATTGCAAAATGGAATATTGTTTTCGATCGACAAGGACGCTGTAGACGGTTATCTTCAAAAAGGCCGCCATTTTTGAACAGCGCCCGCGAAAGGTCTCTTCAAAATGTCAAAACGAGAAGCCAAAATGGGCGTAAGACGCTTTAAATTTCTCACTTGGCTCCTTCAGCACTGAAAACAAGCAAAATGGATCGCGGATGCTCTCCGCTCACCTTTCCATTCATAATGATGATGTTCGAATCGAGGAGAAGTCTTTTATATACCCGTTTAGCACCCTCTTCAACCCGTCACTATGCTGAGTCAGGGATTATAAGATAATTAAACTATTACTACATATTTATTGTTTTATTAATTAATCCAAAAAATATAAATAATTTAAAAAAAAGCAAAAAAAATTGTGCAATGTGAATTCTTAAAATATTTATAAACCATCATTTTAATGTAATGTTATACATATATATATATATATATATATATTCGCATATTTAATTTCTTTATTTATATATTTTAATGTATATATATATATATATATATATATATATATATATATATATATATATTCGCAATTATTTAATTTTGCTACTACAGCTTAATAAATATATTTTCGTTATTAATTCGCTTTTTAACACTTTTAAAAAGTAAAGGTTTCTCTTTTTTAAGGTTAATTTAGTCGATGGTTCTCAAAGATGTATAAAAGGACGAAACGCCGCTGCTAAGCGCACCTATTTCTCTAAGCTTTTCTACTATTTTTTCAACTTTTTCTCTAGACAGAGGGAGTGGGTGTTCGTAGTAGGATGGTTTGAGGTTGTATCCGAGTGAAACTTTTTTGAAAGGAGATCCGCTCTCATGGGTGAATTTGAAATACAGCGCGCGCGGCTTTTCTTTTCGGATTTTTATCACCGCGATGTCGTCGAGGTTCACTTCTTCTTCTTTGGTAAGTCTGTCCAAGTTAATTCCGACGCATTTTCTTAGATCAATGAAATCGCTGCGGTTCATTTCTCGCATTACGCAACGACTGTTGCCGCTACCGCTGCTTCCGCTATGCTCCGCCCGTTCCGCATTTTTTATTAGCGAAACGTATTGTTCCGCAGTGTAGACGGGTTTTGATTTCGACTCCTTTTCTATCAGTTTCCTAAAGGACGAATTGATATAAAATTCACCCTCCATCTCCATATGTCCTTTTTTGGAGAATCTATGCGTTATCGATTTAACTGGAAGCTCGGAACAAGAGAAGACGTAGGCGGAAATGAACGATTGTAACGTCCACATGTCGATGAATTTATCCGTATAAAACGTCAGGTCGATATCTTGGTCGCTTTCTTCGGCTCTCACTGATACTTCCTTGATAAATTCCAGCAGACTGGACGTGGCCTCGGGCGGTGAATCGGTTCCTTCGCCCTCGTGCCAAATGTAGAAGCGCGCCGAATTTTCCTTGCATTCCCAAACCGCGAAATTATAAAAGTTGATTTTGGGAGTGTAATAAAGCGAAGACGACGAAGCGGCAACCGGGAACGCGAGCGCCTCTTGCATTTTGTAGTAGGCCACGACGTAATTCGCGTCATCGTTGGCTTTTTCTTGATCGCGTTTTTTTGATTCGTTCACAAAACTTTCTTCCCTCATGTGAGCTTCGAACGCTTCTTTCATTTTTTCTTTTTCTTCATCCGCGGCATTATCGTACGCGTAACACGTTTCGCACCGATCATCATCGTTTTCAGTTGGAAGGCGGGATATTTTGAACTTTTTCGTGAATATTTTAAGGTACGTTTTGTAGCTACCGAGGGGACGTTCTCCACCGTCCAAAGTTTTCTTTTCGCGATATTCGTTCGCGTAGTCTCGATGCAAATCTTTAACGGTTTTGCCTTTATGTATATAGAGCCCCGCCTCCGATCCTTTGGTGGCGTTTTGGGCCAACGATATGGCCGTTGCGCGAAGACCCTCTATTTTCGGGATAGACGCGATATGCTCTCGAATGTCATCTAGGATTCGGTTATCTAACCTCTGGCGATTACATTTTCCTCTGAAATCTTCGGCGTTAAACTCATCTTTTTCTTCTTTTCTTTCTATCACCGTTCTGATGGGTCTATCGGTGATTTTGAAAGTTTGCTTGAAAAAGTCTTTACAGACGCGAACTCGCTCGCCGTCGCATTCGATGTAAAAGGCGTTTTTAACGCGTCTTTTACGACCGTGTAGTTCTAAAGGGGTGACGCTGTCGAGATCACCACCACTGTTGCTGGTGCTGCTCTTGCTGCTGGTGCTGCTGCTGGTGCTGTTGCTGCTAACGTTGCTGCTGCTTGGTCCAATAGGTTCTATGAGAGAAGCGATGAATTTTCGCTGGAGTGCGACGTTCGCGTATTTAATATACTGATTTCTGGCCCTTTCGACAAATTTAAGGGATACGCGTCTGGGGCACTCGAGTCTGCATTTTACCTGACAGGTTAGCTTCTTCATCATCCCTTTTCGTTCGTGAAAAGAGATCGACCGATCACCGCAGATACAAATCAAAAAGGAAGTGGAACAACTCCTGTGCTCAAAGTTTTAGTCGATAATACGAGGAAGAGGCTCAAGATTGATTCTTATGTATTGATCAAAAAAAAGAAAAAAAATTATTTTATGTTTTATATTTGAAATTTTGAATAATATTATTATCATCTATATATATTTAATTAAAAAAATAATAATAATTTTTAAACCTTTTTTATTAATTAATCAACCTATTTTTCGAGGGTAGGGTATGACTCAGTTGCTTTTTTTACGTCAAAAATAAAACTTCAAATTCTTCTGGGTTAAATAAATAATAATAATGGTAATAATACGCTGTTTAAAATCGATTTAATATGCGCTGTCGGTATTAAACAAAAATATCGAATGTATAAAAAAATATTGATGTTTTATACAAACAAATATTCGTGGTAAGAGAAATAACGCCACGATTTACCCACCACCTACCATATGGGAACCGCGCTTCATAATTTGTTAACGTTTTCATTTGTCACGTTTTCGACTGGATTGGTAGTTGGTGGTTCCTTTCTTACGAGATCTCGCGAATGCTGAAGTCCTTCTTTCGAGTATTTCTTTTTGACAACGACGTTGATAACCTTATCCGTAATATTGAAAGTTTTCTTGAAAAAGCCCCTGCAAATTCGATTCTTCCCTTTATCGACAAACAAGTAAAACGCGTTATTTAAATTTCTGCGACTGCCTGGCACCGGATATCGATATTTCGGCATGAATCTTTTGATAAGCCGCCCCAAAAATCTTTCCTTGCTTTCCGCGTTCGCGAGTTTTAAATAGTCTTCGAAATTTTCTCTTCTACTCTTTTGATCTACTTTGCCCTCGCAAGAGAGAAAGCAATTTACGTTGCAAAATGGACTGCGCTGATTTTCGCTTTTCAATCGTTTTCTTTGGTTCGCGCGAACTACGGCTCTTATATCTTTATCTTCTATGTTGAGAGTTTTTTTGAAGAAAGTCTTGCATACTCGAATCCACCCGTCATCCAAAAGAAAATATCCATTATTCCTTCGTCTTAGACTGCTCGGTTTTTCATTTATAGGATAACATCTTTTGATGCGTTTCTTGAGGAAATTTTGTCGTAGGGGTTTCTGGTTTTTAATTTCCAAAAACTCGGAAAGATTTTTTTGCATATTCTGCGACTCGCCTGGCACTCGGATAATCGATAATTTCGGCATGATTTGATTATTATTAGCTGGCCCCAAAAATCTTAACCTTGTCT
This sequence comes from Trachelipus rathkii, assembly GCA_015478945.1. Taxonomy (NCBI): domain Eukaryota; kingdom Metazoa; phylum Arthropoda; class Malacostraca; order Isopoda; family Trachelipodidae; genus Trachelipus; species Trachelipus rathkii. The sequence continues at coordinate 24,218 of JABUQX010000392.1, read as the reverse complement.
TTCCGTCTGTTTCGCGAGTTACTGTAATAAGTCTTTCGAAATTTGGCTCTTCTACTCTTTTGTATTGACTTTGCGCCTCGCAAGAGAGAAAGCAATTTACGTTGCAAAATGGACTGCGCTGATTTTCGTTTTTCAATCGTTTTCTTTGGTTCGCGCGAACTACGGCTGGCTCTTATATCTTTATCTTCTATGTTGAGAGTTTCTTTGAAGAAAGTCTTGCATACTTCGAATCACCCTTCATCCACCAGAAGCACAAATAATCCATATTGCACTTCAGTCTTAGGACTGCTCGTCTTTCCTTTCACCCTGATATAACCGAAAGATAACATTCTTTTTGATGCGTGTTTTGAGGATATTGAATCTGGTTTGTACTGTATGAACGATTTTCTAGTCTGCCCTTTTGTCTTAATTTCCAAAAGACTCGGAGACAGTATTTTTTTTTGTGCGATCCCGATTCTGGACTATCCGTACCGCTCGCTCCACTAATATATCCGCATCGTTATAGACATGGACAAAAAATTTCTCTATCGTCAGGACCGCTTCCATGATGTTACCGTACGATCTAGCTTCAAGAAAGAAACACAAGGAATTAAGATAATTGGTCGAAGTAAATATTAAAATTCCTGGCAGATAACTACCATTTGCAGCCACATACGAACCTCACTAATATCACACCACCTGTAGAGACCGAGAATATTTATAATTACCTCTATTATAAATTAAAATTATTGTATTTATTTGTTAATATATAATCTCTTGACTTTACGACCAACTCCAATAATATAATATGAATGAAATATGCCGCTGAAGGGAGGTTTTAACAAATGTATAATAGTCGTATGGATCTGTGTAACATGAAATAATCAAATTAGATAATAATAGATACCAGGATAAGATAACAATTTCCATACAAAATCATTACTCCATATAATAGTGTGTGTTAATAGATAGGTATATAATATATTATTGCTATAATAATATGATTTGCTATATTAGAAACTAATATAATGATAGTATATATATATAACATATACTCTCTTAGTAGTATATATATATATATATAATAAATTATTCAAATATATTAAAATTATATATTTAACCCTATAGTATACGTGATACTACAAATGTTATTAGACATGATAAATCTCTATCTTCGAGGAGTGCGTACTCTCCTAATGAGTGCCTTCTTATAGGTCCCCATACACCAGCGATCGGGGACCACTGATCCGTGCCTGTTAGCGGTAGTGGGACCTAATAAAAAGCCACCATTAGACCGGATCCTCGCATGAGATTTTTGTTAATTGTATAAGTATATATATATTATATATATATATAATTATATAAATATTTTATATTAATATTAAGAATACTATAAGAGGTAGCAGGTTAGTAAGTAGATTGTCGCACGAAGAACATGTCATCATGTGTCTACAGGGTAAAAATATGATTTCCGTGTCTTTGTTCAAGCAAACTTTGCAAATCATTTTCTCAAAAACACGTTGGATTTGCGCTTCTCGGGATCGCGAATTTTTGGAAAAAGCCGCTTCTGCCTCTGCTTCGGCGCGCATTTCATCAATAGTAGGAAGGTCGTTAGGATAATTTCTAGTATCGTCTTCGATATTGCGGTTGCTGTTAGTAGCGATCGGATTAATACTCGGTTCATTTATCGTTATTCTGATCGATTCATCATCGTCCTCATCGGAATTTTCAGTTCGAAATAAGGGCGGGTCAGTAACGGGATCCCAAAGCCTCTCAGATCCGCAAATAGGGCGATATGTAATACCCAACCTCATAATTTGTTCGGGAGAAAGCTTTATCAATTTGCGACGAAGTTCGTTAGATACAAAATTATGATTTCCTAGCATCGCGTAATACTCGTTTTTTGACTTCGAAATCCAAGATTCTTCGTAGGAAATGATTTTTCAAAAAAATTGTTTTAAGCTCACCCACCACTGTTGTACAACGAAATCTCTTTACGTGTGTTGGTCACTTCTTCCTAAATCTCACACATCGGCGGAACCGACTGATGTGCTACTGGGAAAAATATTATATTATATAAGATTTAACTTTTATTTTGAAATACAAATAAATTAACAATAATATATAGATAATAATAAAAATATACAGATAATTCAATAAAGATAATTATTTGGAGAGAACCGAAAAACGGACCTAACGTGATCGCGCGACACCTTTTAGGGTATGTAAAATAAATGGAAGTTCGTCGCGAAACGTCAGTATGTAACAACGACGTTTCCGAGAGAAATTTGGCGTCGTGTGTTTTTTTAATTTTTTTTTCAGTTTAGTTAACTCTAAAAAATTATTTATCAAAGAAGGTTGAATTTAAGGGAGACTAAACTATAAAAAAAAATAATAATATATAGAGTACACTTTAAAAATTAACTTAAAAAAATCTTAAGGGTACCCCGTCGCGCTTCGATCAGGGCACGAAATAACGTTACTTTTTACTTTTCGGGAGATGGTGTAAAATAAATTTTTCGTTTCTTAAGCGAGTTTTTTTTCGAGGGAAACAAAATAATAATTACGGTATCTAAGTCTATAAAGAATTGGTATTCAAGTTAAAGCTTAATAAAATGGCATTTGAAGGGCGTTCAGTCGCTTTTTCGATTCCCTTATGGCGACATTATATTATAGTGACGTTTCGAAGGAAACTGAAAAACGACGTAACGTGCTCGCGAAGATACAATTTGATAAAGATAAATATATTTATATATACGTATAAAATATCGATAAATCTCAGGCGAAGATTGGTTTAATGGTGCCTTTTATAGATTCCCTACAGTACGGACACAAGGTGAGGGCCGGTGCGCACGAAGAGCAAGTCATCAAGTGTCTACAAGGTAAAAATGCGATTTCCGTGTCTTTGTCCAAGCAAACTTTGCAAATCATTTTCTCGAAAACAACATGAATTTGAGCTTCTCGAGATCGCGAATTTTTGGAAAGAAGCGTTTCGGCCTCAGATAATGACGACGACGACGACGACGACGACGACGACGACGACGACGACGACGACGACGATGACGAGGCTTTGTTGGGTTTAGAGAGAGGCGTAGTTTCTTCGGAGCGGAGAACAGCAATAATAGGACGGTCGTTAGGATAATCTTCGGTATGGTTTTCGATATTGCGGTTGCTGTTAGTGGCGATCGGATTATTATAACTCGGTTCATTGAGCGTTATTTTGATCGATTCATCATCTCTCTTATCAGAGTTTTCAGTGTGAAATAAGGGCGGGCCATTAACAGGATCCAAAGGCCTCGCTTGTTCAAAAATAGGGCGATGCGTTTGAGCAAACCTCGTTATTTCTTCGAGAGTCACTTCGAATCGAATTTTCTTATACATTATATGACAAATTCCTGACATCGCGTATTACTCGTTTTCGGCTCCCAAATCCAAGATTCTTCGTAGAAATTGATTTATCAAAAGAATTACTTTAAGCTCGCCCACCGCTGTCGTACGACTAACTGTCTTCCTAATCTTCACACATCGGTGAGACCAATTGATGCGCAATGGGTAAAAACTAGATTATATATAAGATTTAATTTTCATTTTGAAATACAAATATAATAATAAAAAAATTATTTAGAAGAGATAATAATTTCGTTATTTATTATCTATTTACTGGTAATTAAATGAAGATAAATTAAAAAATATATATTATGATGACTCATTTAAAAAAAAAAACAACAATTCGCCCCGTTTAAAAAATAACGTATTCCTGGCAGAATGAAACGTCGAAGTTTTGCTTCCTGAAGATTAAGCTGAGAAGTTGAGATTTTTTCACTTTAATTTCAAAGCGTTCTTTAGAAGGTCCGACACCCCTTAAAAGTAACGAGGGGCGTATAAGCACTCTTCAGCAGCTTTTAGTTTTACGATATCCGAAGCCGCTTCGAAAAAATGATCGACGGGTCGCGAAAGGCGACCGCAGTTTCGATCTATTACTTCGTTAAAACACGCTTAACCTTACTCGGTTACTCGAAGTCCTAAATTCCGTAATTATTTTTTTGGTTTTCACGAGAAAATCTCGCTTAGGGAACGAAAATTTTTTATTTCGCCCCATCTCCTGAGAAGTCGAAAGTAATGTTATTTCGTGCCCCGATCGAAGCGTGAGGGGGGGACCTTTGAGATTTTTTCACGTTATTTTCAAAGCGTAAGAGGAAAGGAACCCGTGAGAAGTAACGAGGGGCATCTAAGCACTCACCAGCTGCCTTTAGTTTTACGATATCCGAAGCCGCTTCGAAAAAATGATCGACTGATCGCGAAAGGCGACCGCAGATTCGATCTATTACTTCGTCAAAACACGCTTAACCTTTCTCGGTTACTCGAAGTCCTAGATTCCGAAATTATTTTTTTTGTTTTCTCGAGAAAAACTCGCTTAGGGAACGAAAAAGTTATTTCGTCCCATCTCCCGAGAAGTCGAAAGTAATTTTATTTCGTGCCACGATCGGAGCGTAAGGGGAAAGTAACCCTTGAGATTTTTTCACGTTAATTTTAAGTGTTCTTTAGAAGGCCCGACACCCCCTAAAATTAAAGAAGGGTGTCTAAGCACTCTCCAGCTGCTTTTAATTTTACGATATCCGAAGCCGCTTTGAAAAAATGATCGACGATCGCGAAAGGCGACCGCAGTTTCCACTTCTATATAAAACATTTAACTTTGAGAAAAATATTCCGATTAAAAAAAAAAAAAAAAAAAAAAAAAAAGGTTTGTTACGTTTTTAAAATATAAAAGAAGTTGCTAATTTTTACTATAATGACGATAACGGGGGTATCAGAAAATTTATTTATTAAAAAACCGTTACACTCTATGAATTGAAATCGAAGACAAATTTTTATACAGATATGTATATAATTACATTTTAAATCATCTTTATTTTTACTTATCAAGTCTAACAATAGTTCGCAGCACAAAAAGCGACGTTTGAAAACGTTTGGTCATTTTCCAGGTCCCTTTCAAACGCCGCTTTTTTATAGCGTCATTTCATAGGGAATCGCTCGCAGAAATGGCTTACGCTCGAACTATCGTCAACCTTTTAATAGCTCATATAGTAAAGTTTTATCGGCAATTGATTTACCTTAATGATCTAAGTCCGAAATATGAAAAATATTCGACTGTGAAAAAAAAAAATTTAAACTTTGTCTCGGTTCTCTGAAATATAATTTGAAACGAATAATATATTTTTATCTCGAAAACAAACAAATCATTTATTTTTTTTACTATTAAAAAATAAAAATTTGTATTAATTTTTTTTGTCGCCATCTCCGGGTACCACATAATAACGCGCTGCTGACGTAAGCATTGAAAAAGTATAAAAGATCGATTGGGCCGTCTGAGGTATCGGTTATCAAAAGTGGCAAGTCGAGTGCGGATGCCTTTTTTAGTCCCGATCGTACCACTTCTTTGAGCTTTTTTTTCGCGCATTAACTAACGATATTCGCTTTGAAAACCACCGTCCCGCTGCTGTTTATACGACGACTTATTTTTCAAGGCAAAGTGGAATACTTCTTTCGAGCGATTTATTTATATTTTTTACCAGGTGAGGTGATTTTAATTTATCATTATCATTATAGAAATAAATTATATACATTTTTAAAGTTTAGGATAAATACTAATTCTACCTTTAAAAAAAATGTTAGATATAAAGTATAGTTTTTATAACCACCTACGTCAAATGCAGTAATATAGAAATTATTAGGATTAGTGATTTAAACTGCCCGAAAGATGGTTTATCGTTTATAGCGAATATACATTTATTTTTACTCGATGAGTAGTTCTCATCGACATTAATATCATAAGAATTACAATTTGTATTTTTTTTCTTTTGTTTCCAGCGATATCAAATATTTTCTTTTTCTTCGATGACGCAATATCTTTACGCTCTCATTATTAGAATACCTGAGTTGACATTAACTCGAATAAGAAAATAGTCTTTTTGCAAAGAGAGCATTATTATTTTTTGAGAGTTTTTGTAAGTAACTCATCGACTAATAATCTTCATTCGCAACTCTTTTTAGATTCGTTTCGACTCTTAGATTATGGCGACGAACCACAGAAAACAAGAAGAAAGGAAACACCGCTTCTTCTCCAATGCTGCTGAAAATGTCGAGAATTTGAGTTCGCTAAAAAATATGTCGGCCAGCTACGAATCGAGGACCGAATTTCAGAAAAAAAGCTTAACCTACTCAAGAGACGAATGGGTTAGGGACAACGTGAGTCATTCTTTAGCTGTAAAAAATTCGGAACTACGCGCATCTTCTGAGATGACACAACGTGGAAAATCTGGATTTGAAGATGAGTTACAGGTTTCGCTTAAACAGCGAGTTTCTTACGCCGAAAGATGGATGAAGAGGTACCTCGTTCTTTCAAAAGATCAAACACTATCGTTCTACGATATATTTATTAATCACCAGGATTTTTGCTACCGAAACGGTCAAAAATCACTGAAGCCGGCAGAATTTCTTCGAGTTCTATATTCGTTTCTGGGTCCAAATATAGCATCGTACTTGGTCGTCCAAACCCCAACAGCCAGCGTATTCACCGAAAAGCGTTCTTTTAGTTTAAGTGAACCGTATCCTAGGTGTTCTAATAGCGACCAAATAAAGCAGAAAGATTATTTGAAACCCCTTAAATATTTGAGATTCAGGTGTAATGTACTAAAGCTAGAGTCCGTCGGGGCTCGTAAATGTATTAAAGATGATTGTGACGGGAAAAACGTTTCTGGAGTTAGAAGATGCTTTAAAGAAAAAGAGGTGCGAATCGCCAAGGGTGCTCCTCACGACAAATCGCCACCTTCTCCAGAAAAGGTAGTATTTTCCGAGGAACAGGAACTGTTGATCGACATCTTGGAACTGAGGTTTGAATCTCTGCTAGAAAGGCATAAAAAATCTGCGTGTTATAGAAAAGCAAATGATTTGTATACAGTTTTATTAGAGTCGATCAAGAAAAAACAACTGAAGTATTTATTGGAAGAATTCGGCCACGCGATGTCTTGCGAAGAAGTAAAACATAAACCGTTCTGTTCGATGTTCAAAGAAACCGCTTCTCACGTTACCCGCGCGACTCACGAATGCGCTATCAAAATTATTTACAATCAGATCACTATTTTTCACTTGGATACTTGCGACAAAGATCGTTGCGGATTTCATAATTGCAAATCCCGTAGAGAAAAAAGGTCGGTTGACCTATCGACAACGACGAGGTTGGCTGTGGATTTCCTATCCTCAGACCACGGTTCCGGAAGATTAAAAACGAAAGATCTTTCTCTCAAGAGACGAGTCGGTGATGATGACGACGACGAAGTACCATCGGCTCCCAAAAAGAAGAAATTGTCGGATAAACAGGAAATGTTTATCGGAATCCTAAAATCGATGCTCTATAATCTGTTGGAAAAGCTCAGAGGCGCTGCCTGCTATAGTCTCGCGAGTAGTTTATCTTTCGTTTTTATATCGACGCTTAGGAGGAAACGAGGCGTGTATTTCATGTCAGAATTGGCGCATTCGATGTCTTGCAAAAAACGTCATAGATCGCTTTGTTCATTTTTCAAAACAATCGCTTCTCATCCAAAACATGCGAATCCTGAATGCGCCGTCGAAATTATATATGAACAGATCGAACTTATTCACTCGAGCGTGTGCGTCACAGATCGCTGTAGATTTCCCAGTTATAACAAACTCCGTCGAGAGGATGACGCTGGGCTATGAGGATGGCGGTTACAGATTTCCCAATACAACAGCAAAGAAAAAACTCGGAAGAATATCACTTGTAAAAAAATTAATAAATATAAACCAAATTTCCAAAGCAGTATTTTTTCCTTTTAAAATTATTATAAATTGTTTTAGTAACAAAAAAAACTTTACTATAAACTACAGATCGTCCGATTCCTTCGTGCGTTAGTTAAAAACCAAAGTCAATTTCCAAATTTCTGAGAAACACCTATGGGACTTAGACATCGAAGGAACGACCAACAATATTTATGCAAAAAAAGTTATTAAAAATTTCAATTATAATAATGTTTCGCTTCCTCTTCCGACCGCGTTTTGTTCGTCTATTTCTATTTATTATCTATCTATCACGGTATAAATGAAGGATAAAACAAACGAGCAAAAAATAATTTACTACTATTTAATATTGACGTTAAATACGGAACGAATGAGAGTCAAAATTTCATTCCGAATATCACATAATTTCTTTCCGAATATCACCTCCATCCCGTCCCCTTTCCCGAGCATCCTTTTCTATCCCCGGATATCGGAAAGAAATTTCAATAGTTTTCGTCGCTTATATTATTAACGCTAAAACCATTTTTTTATAACATTAATATTTGCAAAGTAGCTAGCCGGCCAGCAGGCTTTTGAGAAAGAGGACAATAAAGGAAGATGATGGAAAGAAAGGAGTGAGAGAGGGAAAAGAAAAAGAAGAGAGAGGAGTAGAGAGAGAGAGAGAGAGGAAATGAACAACATTTTTTACCCTTCGATAGAGCTTTGAGAAACCGAAAGAGAGAAAGAAAAAAATAAAGAAAGAAAGGAGAACGAGCAATCGAAGGCGGTATGGCAGAGCGAACGTGTGAAATGTTTGTCATCGCTTTAGCTATCTTCGAACCCTCCTGCGTTTGCGCGAGAGAGGGCACCGAAGATATTTCCAGGCTCCACGACGGGGACGTACGATGACAGGGAGCCCGTGAGTGTTTGTCCTCATCAGCGTTCAAAACCTGTAGTTGTGTAATGTCTGTAATGCGAGTGTATCGCCTAAGGAAGAGAAAAAAGTGGTAAAAGAAGTAGAAGTTGAAAGCGAATTCGAAAAAAAATGTGTAATCGCCAACCATCGGGCTCGCTCGTTCCCCGCTAAGCTAAACTAACGCTATTTCGAACGCTTTGGACAAATACTCACCCTCGGATAGAAGGGGAGGGGGCCATCTATCGGAGGACTAACTATCTAATAAAAAACGAAAATATTGCGTGGTCTTTAGGCGCGCGCCATTCGACGTCCAAAGGCACTTGTCCAGTCCAGTCTTCCGTAACGTTAGCTATAATCGTACGTCGTGATGTCAAATAAAGGGACAATCAAACGAACACAAATACTTTATTAACGGCACGAGTGAAGGATAAAAAGTAAACACAAAAATCTTTATTCGCTTGCGAGCCAAAACCAGGCTCCGAGGGTGTGGGGAGGACTTCCGAGGCGTGGGTGAAATCGAGTGACCGAGCCTGGCAAGAGCGGGGAACAGAGGTGTTCTTTTCAGGGACTCCGCGCAGTAAAGGCGAAGTGTGATAAGAGTATTAACGTGATCTGCCCTTAAACCACCCGACACTCGACCAGGAACCCCTCGAAAGCGAGACTCCCCTATGGTTGGTAAATACCGCCCAAACTCGTGAGCCCTGGAATTGGACGCTGGAGATACGCTAAACTCGCGCATTTTGCCTTCGCTCATCGACGTTAGTAGTATGAGAGTATGAGCTCACCCGCTCTTTCGCCAGCCGAAATGAGAGTCCGAGGAGGGTTAACTTACGAGGCGTAGTGAAATCGAGTGACCGAGCCGGCAAGAGCGACGAACAGAGGTATCTTTCTCAGCGAGTCCGCCCGTTAGAGGCGAAACGCGATAGGATTAACATATTCTCCTCTAAAACCACCCGACACTCGACCAGCAACCCCTCGTAAGCGAGACCCTCCCTTTTTTTTGGTAAATTTCGCTCAAACTCATGAGCCGTGGGATGGGATGCTGGAGATACGCTAAAATCGCGCATTTTGCCTTCGCTCATCGACGTTAGTAGTAGCATGAGAGTGTGAGCTGCTCACCCGTTCTGTCCTGTCGCGAGACAAAACGATACTCCGAGGGGGGACTTCCGAGGCGTGGGTGAAATCGAGTGACCAAGACTGGCAAGAGCGGGGAACAGAGGTGTTCTTTTCAGTGACTCCGCGCAAAAAAGGCGTAGTTTGATAAGAGTATTAACGTATTCTGCCCTTAAACCTTCCGGCACTCGACCAGGAACCCCTCGTCAGCTAGACCGTCCACGGAAAATATCGCTCAACATCGCGGGACGAGACGGGTTTCTTCGTTCGGGAGCCATATCATCCGTTCTTCGGCCTCTGCCTCCGGAAACAAAAAAAAATGCTTTGAATACTGCACTAGTAAAGGGTAAAAAATCAAACGAAAATACTTTATTAAAAGGAACAATCAAACGCACACAAATACTTTATTAACGGCACGAGTGAAGGATAAAAAGTAAACACAAAAATCTTTATTCGCTTGCGAGCCAAAACCAGGCTCCGAGGGTGTGGGGAGGACTTCCGAGGCGTGGGTGAAATCGAGTGACCGAGCCTGGCAAGAGCGGGGAACAGAGGTGTTCTTTTCAGGGACTCCACGCAGTAAAGGTGAAGTGTGATAAGAGTATTAACGTGATCTGCCCTTAAACCACCCGACACTCGACCAGGAACCCCTCGAAAGCGAGACTCCCCTATGGTTGGTAAATACCGCCCAAACTCGTGAGCCCTGGAATTGGACGCTGGAGATACGCTAAACTCGCGCATTTTGCCTTCGCTCATCGACGTTAGTAGTATGAGAGTATGAGCTCACCCGCTCTGTCGCCAGCCGAAATGAGAGTCCGAGGAGGGTTAACTTACGAGGCGTAGTGAAATCGAGTGACCGAGCCGGCAAGAGCGACGAACAGAGGTATCTTTCTCAGCGAGTCCGCCCGTTAGAGGCGAAACGCGATAGGATTAACATATTCTCCTCTAAAACCACCCGACACTCGACCAGCAACCCCTCGTAAGCGAGACCCTCCCTTTTTTTTGGTAAATTTCGCTCAAACTCATGAGCCGTGGGATGGGATGCTGGAGATACGCTAAAATCGCGCATTTTGCCTTCGCTCATCGACGTTAGTAGTAGCATGAGAGTGTGAGCTGCTCACCCGTTCTGTCCTGTCGCGAGACAAAACGATACTCCGAGGGGGGACTTCCGAGGCGTGGGTGAAATCGAGTGACCAAGACTGGCAAGAGCGGGGAACAGAGGTGTTCTTTTCAGTGACTCCGCGCAAAAAAGGCGTAGTTTGATAAGAGTATTAACGTATTCTGCCCTTAAACCTTCCGGCACTCGACCAGGAACCCCTCGTCAGCTAGACCGTCCACGGAAAATATCGCTCAACATCGCGGGACGAGACGGGTTTCTTCGTTCGGGAGCCATATCATCCGTTCTTCGGCCTCTGCCTCCGGAAACAAAAAAAAATGCTTTGAATACTGCACTAGTAAAGGATAAAAAATCAAACGAAAATACTTTATTAAAAGGAACAATCAAACGCACACAAATACTTTATTAACGGCACGAGTGAAGGATAAAAAAGTAAGAACAGGAAAATAGATTGAAAGAAATAGTCGAAGGGTTTGGATAGATTTAAAGAGGAAGAAATTATAAATATTTGGATGTGAGCGTGGGCGTGTGCCTATCGTGTTTTAGGTGTCAAAGGAGATTTTACTATCCATCAGCGGTGTTCGAAATACTTACTGGAGTCCGCGTCGCTTAGTTAACAGTAACCCGGTCGCCTTATCCACTAGGCCATTCACGTTCCCAGAAAAGAAACGTTTCAAGCGTAGTTTTTAAAGCTCCCGGTTTTCTCATTCCATAATTACCTGTGGAAAAAAGTTTGCATATTACGTTAGTTATATGGTCCCTAATCTAAAAAAAAAAAAATCCTTAAATCTAAAAGAAACATGCCTTAAAAACTGAAAAATAAACGCCCGTGCTAAAAAGCGGCACGGAAAAAGTAAAATGGTTCGGGAACCTACTACCTATTCCCGCAGTACTGCGTTACCAAAAACTTAAAAAAAAAAGCAGCAGCAGAAGCGAGTAAAAATACCGTACTCGCCGCCGCCGCCGCCACCGATACCAACACTCATCATCATCATCATTTCCTCCGAACGGAAGAATTTATTTAAGTCACCAAAAAATTCTCGTATCGTTAATAAAAATGAAAAGAACGAACGAGAGAACCACGATATTTCTTTCCGACGGTGACTTCCAAACCCCACACCCACCCGTTTAAACGGCCTACATACTATATACTCATATCCCGTCCATTAGGAAATAAATATCGTCGTTCTTTCCCTGGTTTTTCAACAGAGTAAAAGAGAAAACAAAGAGAAAAAAGAGAAGCGCGCGCGCGCTAACAGAGTGAGGCACTACGGCAGAACGTACGTACCAAACTTTTTGTCATCGCTTTAGCTATCTTCGACCCCTCCTCCTGCGTTCGTGTATCGTGTGTCGCGTGTCGCGTGTTTGTCGTGTCTGTCTTTAATCGAATACAAAAAAAAATAATACCGCGCCAATCGAGACGATGATCATCCGCCATTATTCGAACGAGCTCGAGAACCAACCTCGATCGATTGGTCCCGGCTCGTTTATATAAAAAAAATAAAAATAATAAGGACGGACAACGGACTCGGTCGCCCATTGAACGAACTCTGCAATGAAACGCATCCTAATGAACAAATGCATGCGCGAACGCGAAAATCTTCACCGGGATGCGTTCATGTACAGTAATGAAAAATAGACGAATAAGGCGAATGAATCGTCGTCGTTGACGACGCGATATATTTTTTTTTCTATTCGATCGTATTACGTTTGTCGTTTGGTTTGTCGTTTGGTTGGTTGGTTGATTGATTGGTTGGTTCGAGTGACAGAGACTCGTTTCTTTCGGAGGGAGGGAGGGATCTCAAGATATTACCGGGCTCCACGACGGGGACGTACGATGACAGGGAGCCCGTGAGCGTCTGTCGTCATCAGCGTTCGAAACCTGTGTGTTTGAGGTATAAGTAAGTGTTCGTGAGTAAACCGAATAGGTTTGAAAAATAAAATAAATTTCAGTAGAAGAGAAAGGATTTTGTAAAGGGAACCCGCCCGTATATAAATAATAAATACGCAATCGATCACGTAAATACGAGATATGTACGGGCAGATTCGAAAAAAACCATTGTTCGAGCGAACCACTGGGCTCGCTCGCGGATCGATGTTTTTTTGGGGATAGGATAGGAGAGAGGTAAAAAAACGATCGACCCGAAGATCTAACTAACGAACTAACTCACTAAAGAGCTAGACAAACCTAACGCTATTTCGAACGCTTCGGACAAATTTTCACCCTCGGAAAGAAAAGGAAGGCATCTCTCCGAGGACTAACTGACTACCGCCGTGTAATTTTAGTTTATTTATCTAATCGCTATGATGGAAAGACTATCTTTCGATTCGTCTTGCGTATGTGCGTTTCTAACGAATCGAAAGATATTCCCAAGCTCCACGACGGGGACGTACGATGACAGGGAGCCCAATCTTTATAAATGTTTGAAACAATAATCATCAATAAAATATATATATTATTCAATAGAAAATTTTGTTTATTAATTATAGTAGATTTCCCTAATTAAATAATTTTAAATCTAACGTTTAAGCGAAACTTTTAAAAAAAAATACTTACCCGAGTCGAAGATTTCCAAAAATCGAAAACCGTATTTCGCGACTGAAGTTATTTTTAATTCTGAAACGCGCCGCGTTGTTGCTCGGGAGAATTATAAAACACATAAACTCAACTTCACTTCCAAAATAAACTTACTCCTCTTCGTCGGAGTTCGCTTTTTTTTATAGTCGGCGGGCTTATTTCACTTAATAATTTTAAATTTAACACTTATAGAAACTTTTTCAAAAATAGTTACTGAGGCCAAGATTTCCTAAAATCGAAAACCATATTTCGCGATTGGAGTTAATTTTAATTATCAAAGGGTGGTGTTTTATGAGAGACTTACGAAACACGTCCACTCAGCTCCACTTCCAAAATAAACTGACTCCTCATCTTCGGAGATCGCTTTTTTATAGTCATTGGGCTTATTTTACTAAACTAATTTTTAATTTAACATAACATTTATATTTCACTTAAGTAATTTTAAATCTTCTAACACTTAAAAGAAACCTTTTCAAAAATAGTTACCGAGGCCAAGATTTCCAAAAAAAAGAAATCAGTATTTTGCGATTAAAGTTAATTTTAATTAGAAAAGCGCGCCGTTTTATGAGAGACTTATGAAACACGTGCACTCAGCTCCACTTCCAAAATAAACTGACTCCTCATCTTCTGAGTTCGCTTTTTTATAGTCATCGGGCTCATTTCACTTAAGTAATTTTAAATCTAACGTAAAATTTATATTTCACTTAAGTAATAATAATTTTAAATCTGACATAAATAACATTTAGGCCAAACTTTTTCCAAAAATAGTTACCCGAGGCAACGACGACTTCCTAAAATTAAAAACCGCATTTCGCAATTGAAGTTAATTTAAATTCGGAAACGAGCGTTGTTTCTTGAGAGAATTGTGAAACACGTCCGTTGGCTCTGCTCCACTTCCAAAACAAACTGACTCCTCATCTTTGGATTTGCCTTTTTTATATAGTCAACGCGCTTATTTCACTTAAACGAATCCCATATACCGCACTGTGCCGTTTTTTGGGCACAACTTATGCGTAAAATTTCTTTGAAGTTGAGCTTGTTGTGTCATTTAAATCTAACATTTCGGCGAAACTTTTTCAAAAATAGTTACCCGAGCCGAAGATTTCCAAAAATCGAAAACCGTATTTCGCAATTGAAGCTAACTTTAATTCGGAAACGCGCCTTATTTCTTAAGAGAGTTATAAAACACGTCCACTCAGCTCCACTTTCAAAATAAACTTACTTCTCTTCCTCGGCGTTCGCTTTTTTTATAGTCCTCGCGCTTATCTTGTCTTGAAATATAAAAAATAGATTATTATTTTTTAAGACTATTTGTTTTTACATTTTTTGATTTTACTTAAATAATTTTAAATTTAACACATAGAAACTTTTTCAAAAATAGTTACTAAGGCCAAGATTTCCTAAAATCGAAAACCATATTTCGCGATTGACGTTAATTTTAATTATCAAATGGCGGTGTTTCTTGAGAGACTTACGAAACACGTCCACTCAGCTCCACTTCCAAAATAAACTTACTCCTCATCTTCGGAGATCGCTTTTTTATAGTCATTGGGCTTACTTTACTCAACTAATTTTTAATTTAACATAACATTTATATTTCACTTAAGTAATTTTAAATCTTCTAACACTTAAAAGAAACCTTTTCAAAAATAGTTACCGAGGCCAAGATTTCCTAAATTCGAAAACCGTATTTCGCGATTGAAGTTAATTTTAATTAGAAAAGCGCGCCGTTTCTTGAGAGACTTACGAAACATGTCCACTCAGCTCCACTTCAAAAATAAACTGACTCTTCATCTTCGGAACTCGCTTTTTTATAGTCATCAGGCTCATTTCACTTAAGTAATTTTAAATCTAACGTAACATTTATATTTCACTTAAGTAAAAATAATTTTAAATCTAACATAAATAACATTTAGGCCAATTTTTTCCAAAAAATAGTTACCCGAGGCGACGACGATTTCCTAAAATCGAAAACCGCATTTCGCGATTGAAGTTAATTTAAATTCGGAAACGAGCGTTGTTTCTTGAGAGAACTGTGAAACACGTCCGTCCTCTCTGCTCCACTTCCAAAATAAACTGAATCCTCTTCTTCGGAGTGGCCTTTTTTTATATAGTCAACGCGCTTATTTCACTTAAATGAATCCTAATATATCGCACTTGAGCCATTTTTGGGCACTACTTATGCGTAAAATTTATTTGAAGTTGAGCTTGTTGTGCCATTTAAATCTAACATTTCGGCGAAACCTTTTCAAAAATAGTTACCCGAGCCGAAGATTTCCGAAAATCGAAAACCGTATTTCGCTATTGAAGTTAACTTTAATTCGGAAACGCGCCTTGTTTCTTGAGACAGTTATTAAAACACGTCCACTCAGCTCCACTTTCAAAATAAACTTACTTCTCTTCCTCGGCGTTCGCTTTTTTATAGTCATCGCGCGTATCTTGTCTTGAAATATAAAAAATAGATTATTATTTTTTAAGACCATCTGTTTTTATATTTTTTGAGCAAATCTAATCTATTAAAATTTAAGCGAAACATGTTCTAAAATATTGATGATCCGACGGCTGTCGTTAGAAAGATTTTAACTCGCAAAACGACCGACTTTTGCTTTCTTGGTTAATCCCCGTTACGGAAAAACCGTAACTCAAAAGCGCGTTTTTAACACAGACGAAGAATTCTCCTCTCGCCAGAGTAGGTTTCTCTTTCAGAGTTGAAAATATCATATAGAAGATACAGGCGTAGTCGCGACGCTCCTCTTGAAGTTCAAACTTGTTCATTAGGCGCAGGGGCGAGCCTGTATTATGGCAGACGGAAACGCTCGTTGTTCTTTGAGAGAATTATAAAACACGCCCATTCAGCTCCATTTCTAAAATAAATCGACAGAAACCTTTTCAAAAAATAGTTACCCGAGACGATAATTTCCTAAAATAGAAAAATGTATTTCACTATCGAAGATAATTTTAATACAGAAACGCGCATTGTTTCTCGAGAGAATTTTAAAACACGTTTACTCACCTCCACTTTCAAAATATACTGTCTTATCTTCTTCGGCGTTCGCTCTTTTATAGTCATCTCGCTTATCTTAAAATATAAAAAAATGGAAGATCGTTTTTTTTATAAACATTTGTTTTTTTATATTTTTTTGATCAAATCTAATCTGGTAATATTTAACCGAAACTTAATTTAAAATATTGATTCGACTGCTAGCGCGAAAAAAATTTCGACTTGAGAAACGACCGATTTTCGCGTTCGCGGTTAATCCCCATTACCAGGAGGAAACCGTAACTCAAAAGCGGGTTGGTTTTTAACAGAAACGAAGAATTGTTCCCTCGCCAAAGTAGGCTTCTCTTTCATAGTTGATAAATAACATAAATATATACATGTATAGTAGCGACGCTCCTTTTAAAGTTCAAGCTTGTCCATTAAGCGTTGGTAGGGGAGGCGAGCCTGCACTATGGCAGACAGATCATCACTTCTGCGGTGGTTTTGATTATTTCAATCGGTACGATTGCTCCGTTTGCGAGTTGCTTTCGGGTGACACTTTAATATCATGATAGGGAAACGAGGCGATTTTCTTTAGCAATCTCAAAGAAAAAAAATCATAAAATTTTTTTAAGTCGAAATTATATTTCGAAATTCGCACTTAGACCTTCGACTTATATTAGTTTCCGATCAGGCGTCACTATATGACGTCATAATCGGTTTAATGATAGTTTAGGCTTAAGAAAATGGTATTTGAAAGCGTTCAGCGACTTTTCCGATTCCGTAAGGGACACAATATTATATTGACGTTTCGAAGGGGATATGAAACAAAATTCGTATGATGATAATTAAATATTAGGACTAAGAAAAATTATATTGAATATCAATTCTTTATTGACTTTGTTTTCATAACTATTTTTTGGGGTTTTGTTCGGAAAAAAAAGCTCGCTTAAGGAACGAAATTAAATTAAACAAAATTCGTATGATGATAAATAAATATTAGGACTAAGAAAAATTAAATTAAATATCAATTCTTTATAGACTTTCTTTCCTTAACTATTTTTTTTTGGATTTCTTCGAAAAAAAGCTCGCTTAGGGAACGAAAAATTAATTTTGCACCATATCCCGAGAAGTAAAAAGTAACGTTATTTTCGTGCTTTTGCTTCGCGCGAGATTCGTATATTTACCGAATAATAATAATTTAGTACAATTTTTATTTTATTTTTAATTTAGACACCCTAAAAAATGATTTAAAAAAGAAAATGGTATTTTATGGGAAACTAAATTAAAAAAGGAATAATTACAATAAAAAAATGTAATAAATTAATATTTTTCGGTAAATATACAAATCTTGCGAGAAGCCAAAGCACGAAATAACGTTACTTTTTACTTCTCGGGAGATGGTGCTAAATAAATTTTTCGTTCCTTAAGCGTTTTTTTTTCGAGGGATGTGAAATTTTTGATTTTTGTACTACCGAAAAACGACCTAACGTGATCGGGCGACGCTTTTTAGGGAATTCGGAAACGCTCGTTGTTCCTTGATAGAATCATAAAATACGCCCATTCAGCTCCATTTCCAAAATAAATTGACTCCTATTCTTTAGAGTTCGTTTTTTTATAGTCAACGCGCTTATTTCATCACCTAAATAATTTTTAATCGAACACTTATAAGAAACCTTTTCAAAAAATAGTTACCCGAAACGACGATTTCCTAAAATTGAAAACAGGATTTTGGAATTAAATTTTGATACGGAAACGCTCGTTGTTTCTTGAGAGAGTTTTAAAACACGTCCACTCAGCTTCACTCTAAAAATATACTGACCTCTCTTCTTCAGCGATCGCTTTTTTATAGTCATCTCGCTTGTCTTAAAAAAACTCGCTTAAGGAACGAAAAATTTTTTTTGCACCTTCTCCCGAGAAGTAAAAACTAACTTTATTTTTTTGCGCTTTCGCTTCGTACGAGATTCGTATATTTACCGAAAAATAATAATTTATTACTATTTTTAATTTAATAGTCATCCTAAAAAATGATTTAATGAAGAAAACGGTATTTTATGGGACTAAATAAAAAAAGAATAATTGGAACGTTGGACCCGGTATAGTGATCTTTCATCGGAAACTGATATAAATCGAAGATATAAGTGTTAAAATCTAAAAAATCCCAAAGAAAATTATACACAAAATTTTTTGGAGTAAAAATTATTTTTCGGAAATTGCACCAAGACCTACCTTCGACTTATATTAGTTCCCAATTAGGCATTACTATATGACGTCATAATCGGTTTAACGGTAATTTAAGCTTAAAAAAATGGTAAGCTTAAGAAATGGTATTTATCTGAAACTTTCTCAAAAATACTTACCCGAGGAAAAGATTTTCTAAAAATCGTAAACCCTATTTCGCGATTGAAGTTAATTTTATTTCGGAAACACTCGTTGTTCCTTGAGAGGGAATTACAAAACACGCCCATTCAGATCCATTTCCAAAATAAATTGACTCCTATTCTTTAGAGTTCGTTTTTTTTATAGTCAACGCGCTTATTTCATCACCTAAATAATTTTTAATCGAACACTTATAAGAAACCTTTTCAAAAAATAGTTACCTGAAACGACGATTTCCTAAAATTAAAAACAGTATTTCGGAATTTAATTTTGATACGGAAACGCGCGTTGTTTCTTGAGAGAGTTTTAAAACACGTCCACTCAGCTCCACTTTAAAAATATACTGACCTCTCTTCTTCGGCGATCGCTTTTTTATAGTCATCTCGCTTGTCTTAAAAAAAACTCGCTTAAGGAACGAAAAATTTATTTTGCACCTTCTCCCGAGAAGTAAAAAGTAACGTTATTTTTTCGCGCTTTTGCTTTGCACGAGATTCGTATATTTACCGAAAAATAATAATTTATTATTACTATATTTAATTTTTTTTATTTAGTCACACTAAAAAATGATTTAATGAAGAAGACGGTATTTTATGGGAGTCTAAATTAGAAAAAGAAAAATTGCATCGTTGGACCCAGTATAATTTTTAATCAAACACTTAAAAGAAACCTTTTCAAAAAATAGTTACCCGAAACGACGATTTTTTTAAAATTGAAAACAGTATTTCGGAATTTAATTTTGATACGGAAACGCGCGTTGTTTCTTGAGAAAGTTTTAAAACACGTCTACTCAGCTAAACTTTAAAAATATACTGACTCTCTTCTTCGGCGATCGCTTTTTTATAGTCATCTCGCTTGTCTTAAAAAAAACTCGCTTAAGGAACGAAAAATTTATTTTGCACCTTCTCCCGAGAAGTAAAAAGAAGTACAAGGAAACTATTGTTTTTCCATTTTTAAAACAAATTTCTTACGCTGATTCCAAAAAGGTTATTAATTTTTTTGTAACTATCGTAGTTTTCGAGAAAAAAAAATAAATAACCAAAAAAATCAAAAAAATTTTTTTCCATTTTTAGAACAAATATCTTACGCTGATTCCACGAATGTTATTAGTTTTCTTGTACCTATCGTAGTTTTCGAGTTTTTTGCACTTAGACCTTCGACTTATATCTCTGACCGTTCGTTCGTTTGTTTGTTGAACTAATATAAGTCGAAAGTCTAAGTGCAAATTCCGAAAAATGATTTCGACTTAAAATTTTTTGGGAAATTATGCGTGATTTTTTAGATTTTCACACTTAGACCTTTGACTAATATCAGTTCCCGTTGAGACGTCACTATATGGGGTTGAAGTGATAGTTTATACCTTAAAAGGTGTTGCGCGATCAAGTTAGATCGTTTTTCGGTTCCTTCGAAAACGGTCACTACTAGTATAGTGTCTTATCGCCTTACGGGAATCGCAAAAGCGGCTGAACGCTTTCAAATACCAGTTACGAAAGCTAAAACTATCTTCAATCCGATTATGACGTCATATAGTAACGCCTGATCGGGAACTGATATAAGTCGAAGGTCTAAGTGCAAATTCCGAAAAATAATTTGGACTTAAAAAATTTTGTGAATTATTTTCTTTGAAAAATTTTAGATTTTAGCACTTAGACCTTCGACTTATACTTAGACCTTCGACTTATACTTAGACCTTCGACTTAGCACTTAGACCTTCGACTTAGCACTTAGACCTTCGATTTAGCACTTAGACCTTCGACTTATACTTAGACCTTCGACTTAGCACTTAGACCTTCGACCTATACTTAGACCTTCGACTTATACTTAGACCTTCGACTTAGCACTTAGACCTTCAACTTAGCACTTAGACCTTCGACTTAGCACTTAGACCTTCGACTTAGCACTTAGACCTTCGACTTAGCACTTAGACCTGGACCTATACCTAGACACTTCGACTTAGCACTTAGACCTTCGACTTATACTTAGACCTTCGACTTAGCACTTAGACGTTCGACTTATACTTAGACCTTCGACTTATATTTAGACCAATCAAAAAATTTTTTTTTCCATTTTTAGAACAAATATCTTACGCTGATTCCACGAATGTTATTTGTTTTCTTGTAGCTATCGTAGTTTTCGAGTTTTTTTGCACTGTAGGCCCCTCGCCGTGTATCTGCTGAACGCTTTTTCTTTTGTTTGTTGAACTAATATAAAGTCGAAGGTCTTAAGTGCAAAAGGTCTAAGTGCAAATTCCGAAAAAAATTTTTTGGGAAATTATTTTCTCTGTGATTTTTTAGATTTTCACACTTAGACCTTTGACTTATATCAGTTCCCGTTGAGACGTCACTATATGGGGTTGAAGTGATAGTTTATACCTTAAAAGGTGTTGCGCGATCAAGTTAGATCGTTTTTCGGTTCCCTTCGAAACGTCACTATAGTATAGTGTCGCCTTACGGGAATCGCAAAAGCGGCTGAACGCTTTCAAATGCCACTTTTTAGTGTATCAACTCGCTTCAACTCGATATAATGACGTCTCAACGGGAACTGATATAAGTCAAAGGTCTAAGTGTGAAAATCTCTAAAATCACAAAGAAAATATTTCCCCCGATAATTTTCTGTTCAATTTTTTTTTCGGAATTTGCACTTAGACCTTCGACTTATATTAGTCCCGAATGGGCGTCACTATATGACGTCATAGTAGGTTTAACGATAGGTATCTCGAAAACTAGGATAGCTACAAGAAAACTAATAACATTCGTGGAATCAGCGTAAGAAAATTGTTCTAAAAATGAAAAAAAAATTTTGAAATTTTTTGGGATATTTTATTTTTTTCTCGAAAACTACGATAGCTAAAGAAAAATAATATCATTCGTGGAATCAGCGTAAGAAAATTGTTCTAAAAATGAAAAAAAAAAATTTTTTTGATTTTTTGGGGCTATTTTATTTTTTTTCTCAAAAACTACGATAGCTACAAGAAAACAAATAACATTCGTGGAATCAGCGTAAGATAATTGTTCTAAAAATGGCAAAATAATTTTTTTGATTTTTTGGGGCTATTTTATTTTTTTTCTCGAAAACTACGATAGCTACAAGAAAACTAATAACATTCGTGGAATCAGCGTAAGAAAATTGTTCTAAAAATGGCAAAAAATTTTTTTTGGATTTTTTGGGCTATTTTATTTTTTTCTCAAAAAAATAAAATGAAAAATAATAATTAAATAATTTTTGGGAATCAACGTAAGAAAATTGTTCAAAAAAATGGAAAAAAAAATTTTGAATTTTTTTTGGATATTTTATTTTTTTTCTCGAAAACTACGATAGCTACAAGAAAACTAATAACATTCGTGGAATCAGCGTAAGAAAATTGTTCTAAAAATGTAAAAAAAATTTTTTTAATTTTTTTGGGATATTTTATTTTTTTTCTCGAAAACTACGATAGCTACAAGAAAACTAATAACATTCGTGGAATCAGCGTAAGAAAATTGTTCTAAAAATGGCAAAAAATTTTTTTTGATTTTTTGGGGTTATTTTATTTTTTTTTCTCGAAAACTACGATAGCTACAAGAAAACAAATAACATTCGTGGAATCAGCGTAAGATAGTTGTTCTGAAAATATGAAAATTTGTTTTTGGATTTTATTTGGTTATTAATTTTATTTTCTCGAAAACTACGATAGGTACAAGGAAACTATTGTTTTTCCATTTTTAAAACAAGTTTCTTACGCTGATTCCAAAAAGGTTATTATTTTTTTTGTAGCTATCGTAGTTTTCGAGAAAAAAAAATAAATAACCAAAAAAATCAAAAAAATTTTTTTTTCCCTTTTTAGAACAAATATCTTACGCTGATTCCACGAATGTTATTAGTTTTCTTGCTAGCTAGGTGCGTATTTTCGAAGTTTTTTGCACTTAGACCTTCGACTTATATCTCTGACCGTTCGTTCGTTTGTTTGTTAAACTAATATATAGTGTCGCCCTACGGGAATCGCAAAAGCGGCTGAACGCTTTCAAATGCCACTTTTTAGTGTATAAACTCGCTTCAACTCGAGTATAGTGACGTTTAAAAGAAAAAAAATATAAAAAGGTCTAAGTGTGAAAATATAATATATATATATATATATATATATATATATATATATATATATATATATATATATATATATATATATATATATATATATATATATTATTATTTAGTATTATAATATATATATATATAGATATATATTTAAAATTAATATATATATGATATATATATAATATATATATATATATATATATATATATATATATTATAGTGTATAGACTATTATTTATTTAATTTTTTTTAAAAAAATCATTTAGTTTAGTTACCTCTTAAAATGAATTAACAACGCAAACTGAATTTAAGGTAGTAAAATGTAAAAAAAAAATTAAATTTAAATGCTGCGAGCATGAATAACGGGTAAAGCAAAAGTGTTTGAAAATATTAATCATATAGATATACGGGTAGTACTAATCTCGAAGTAACCGCTGAGACACCTAGCTATATATTATATATATATATATATTATATTATATAATATTATATATATATATATATATATATATATATTATTAATATATAATATAATATAGATATATATATATATATATATATATAATATATTATTTATATAATAAATATAATAATATAATATATAATATATATATATATATATATAATATATATATCATATAATATAGAAAAAAACGCAAACAAACAAAGAAGAAAATAATCAAAAATCTAAGATATTCCCTCTTAGACCTTCAACTTATACTTAGACCTTCGATAGACTTCAACACCTTACTACACGTAGACCTTTTCGCTACTTAGCACTTAAGACCTTCGATTAGCACGGGGTGGTTAACGCTCGAGCTTTTTTTAGCACTTGACCTGTCGACTTAGCACTTAGAACCTTCGACTTAGCACTTAGACCTTCGACTTAACACTTAGACCTTCGACTTAGACGTTTCAACCTTCGACTTAACACTTAGACCCTTTCGACTTAACACTACTTAGACCTTCGACTTACGCTGATTCCACGAATGTTATTAGTTTGTTGTGGCTATCGTAACGTTTTTCGAGTTCTTTTTGCACTAGACCTTCGACTTATATAGTATGTTTTGTGTTCGTTTGTTCGTCTGACCGTTCGTTCGTTTGTTTGTTGAAATAATATAAGTCGAAGGTCTAAGTGGAAATTCCGAAAAATAATTTCGACTTAAAATTTTTTTGGAAATTATTTTCTCTGTGATTTTTTAGATTTTCACACTTAGACCTTTGACTTATATCAGTTCCCGTTGCGACGTCACTATATGGGGTTGAAGTGATAGTTTATACCTTAAAAGGTGTTGCG
>JABUQX010000391.1:7500-12500 GCA_015478945.1 Trachelipus rathkii | reverse complement strand
ATAAAATATCATAGTAAAGTGTAACAGTTTACTGATCCTAAAACAGTAAATCAGTAAATCAAACCCACCAAAAATAAGTTCTTTGAATAAAATATCATAGTAAAGTGTAATAGTTTACTGATCCTAAAGCAGTAAATCAGTAAATCAAATCACCAGCCCCCACCCTTCCATGTTCTATTGATCTATTGATTCAGGTTACATTTCGAGTATCATTTCGGATAAACATAGTCAAAAATAAGTTCTTTATATACTAACCAATAAATATTTGCTTACGTAACAAAGTTTTCACGTTAATAAATACTTAACACACAACAGCCGTACGAATAAACAGCCATCATTAGCAACTTAACCAATAAAGCGAACATAGGGGAAGTAAAACAAGTTTTCATTTTTATAACATTTTTCATTGAAAAGAGCGTTATATAAATACATAAAAACATATGTTTATTTTAAATATGTTAATTCATCTAAGCAGGGGACATGGATTCAGCATAAACTGAGCATGTTCTATATATCTCTCCAGAGATTCAACCCCTTTTGAAAGGATGTAAGTATAAATGCATTCTGCAACACTAAACCATTTTTCTGCATATTTTGGTTCAACAGCATGCACTCTCTCAAGCCAGAGAGAAGTAAACTTATCCATGTTGATAGTTATTAGCATACTCCTGTATATCTCATTATACGGAAAACCACAAATTTCAGTGTAAATATCGTAGATTACCCCATGAGCTATATGTATTAAGTCCTCAAGTATGTCGACATCGTCAAGATGTGAACTGCAGATTTCGTTTTTTTCATTTTAATGGGTGTAATATTTTCAGATGTTCGAATTGTGAATCCTATACTGTATACAGAAGGGGAATATCGAAGGGTTTCCAATAGTTGCGTACATCAAGGCTTTTTACATTGTCAAGCGACGAGAAAATAGCATCTATTCTATTAGAACCTCTCAAACTGTCTCCACTGCTAGATATTTCCCTACGAGGCGATGTATAAGATGACACACACTTAGCCTTTACCCAGGCTCCTGTGATATCAATAATCTTGATGAATTCTTCAACAGAAATGAACAAGGGTCTATTATTTGCACCAAACCGGATGGAATATCAAATAATGTAATCTGCTTCCATTAGGTTCTAGCGCCATTGAATATAAATGAACATCGTTGCGGAATAACCGAAAGTCCGGTAATATATCACCAATAAGCGTAGAGGAGGGGTGAGGATGCCATCTGTATCAACACAGCGAAAAATGTCTTACTGATGGAAATCGAGTGCGTAAGAAACAGTCCCAAATATGTAAAACAGATTCTTTCTTTCGACCAATCGAGAAGAAAGTAAACAAGAATTAACCGACGTACGAACGAACCAATTCAGGGTCGAAAGTACGCTTCATAATCTAACCCGACAGCAACAGCCACCCAGTAATATGAAAAAACTTAGACAAAACAAAACAAAACATTACAAAGTTTTATCCAAACATTGGCATAAAATTAAGTTCTTAGAATAAAATATCATAGTAAAGTGAAATAATTTTAGTGTCAAAAGTGTAATCAGTAAATCAAAACCTTCCATCTACCTTCCTGTCACCTTCCTGACCATCCTTGATTTATTGATCTATTGATCTAACGATCTATTCAGCCATCTTCGAGTATCATTTTGGAAAAACATAACAAAAATAAGTGTGTTTTATATACAGACCAATGAATATATGCTACCGTAACAAAGTTTTCACATCCAATAAAGCTAACATATCATAGCAAGACCTAAAAATCAAAATGTGCACCGACAAACCTAACACACTATACGAACGAATAAACTATTAACGAGAGATGCATGAAGACTCATCTCGGGGTACCCCGAAGGGGGGTTGTAAGTGGCTTCACCTAACGGGCACAGCCCTTTGAGCTGTGACCTTAACCAAGCTTACCCCCTTCGGGGTACCCCGAGATGGGTCCTCATGCATCTCTCTGGGGTGATCTCATGTAGTGGGATTTCGTCGCTTGAAATTGTTCGGTTATGTATAGTAAAGATTGAGTTTATGTTGATGAGGGGAGCATTCGTGAAAGCTTTTGTATAACATGAAGGTAACCCTAATGATAAGCCTACCGTGTAAGCCTAATGACATCTGCGTGGTCATATAGCGTCAAAACCCTCGTGAGTATCGTTTAGTTATGTTTCCTTGCAGGGTGTAACGACAAGTTTGGTTACGTTTTGTGATGCTTTGGTAGTTACTTTTACTAAATATTAATCAGTGGTAACTTTTGTATGTTTGACTGTTTTATTCGTACGTAGGTATGTTATGTTCTTAGTTTTAGGTTATTATGTTAACTTTTAACGGTTGATAAAAACTTTGTTTTCATTATTAAATAATAATAATAATAATAATAATAATAATAATAATAATAATAATAATAATAATAATAATAATAATAATAATAATAATAATAATAATAATAATAATAATAATAATAATAATAATGTTCGTGTATGAGATAATAAAATAATATTTGGTCCGGATATGCTATGGAACTTTGCTAATGTTGACGGTTTATTCGTGCGTAAGGTGGGTTAGGTTTGTCGTTGCACATTATATTATTAGTTCTTGCTATGATATGTTAGCTTTATTGATGTGAAAACTTTGTTACGGTAGCATATATTCATTGGTCTGTATATAAAACACTTATTTTTGTTATGTTTTTCCAAAATGATACTCGAAATATGGTTTGAATCGTTAGATCAATAGATCAATAAATCATAGAAGGGAGGGTGCGGAGAGTAAGGAGGGCAAGGTGGGAGGTTTGATTTACTGATTACAGCTTTTGGATCACTAAATTATTTCACTTTACTATGATATTTTATTCTAAGAACTTATTTTTA
Organism: Trachelipus rathkii; assembly: GCA_015478945.1. Lineage (NCBI taxonomy): Eukaryota > Metazoa > Arthropoda > Malacostraca > Isopoda > Trachelipodidae > Trachelipus > Trachelipus rathkii. The sequence goes on along the minus strand of JABUQX010000391.1, from coordinate 9,618 downwards.
TGTCATGTTTGGATAAAACTTTGTTATGTTTTGTTTTGTTTTGTCTAAGTTTGTTTCATATTACTGTGTTGCTGTTGCTGTCGGTTAGATTATACGTACTTTCGACCTGATATGGTTCGTTCGTACGTCGTATTCTTGTTTACTTTCTTCTGATTGGTCGAAAGAAAGAATCTCGTTACATTTGGGGACTGTTTATACACTCGAGTTTCATCAGTAGGACATTTTTCGCTGTGTTGATACGATGGCATCTCACCCCTCCTCTATGCTTATTGGTAATATATTTACGCGGACCTTCGTTATTCCCAACGATGTGTCATTTATATTCAATCGTAAACCTAATGGAAGCAGATACATTATTTGTATTCCATCCGGTGGTGCAAATAATAGACCCTTTAAACTTTAGAGCGCAAGTTAACAAAACTTGGCGCGAAAGCGCATAAGCACAACGTATTAAAAAATTGTTAGAACGCTGGTGCAAGAGCGTAAGCGCTCTAGGGCAAGTTTTCTGGATACAGCGCAAGTCTGTAAATATCTAATATTCTTAAAATGTGACCATTTTCTATCATTTAAAAGTAATTTAATGGTGCAAATATACAACAAGAAAATATGGTCAGAATTTAATTTTATTATATTCAAATATCGACACCATTCTCATTCTCTTCAATCTCATTCTTCTGCTTCTTAAAGAGGGTCATACCTCCGTTCCTAAAAAACAAACTTTTCAAAGTTCGTGGATGTCAAAGCTGCTCCCTTTGTCTTCAGAATGTCTTACCCTTGACTGAACATCCCTTCCATAGCAGCTGAGCTGGCTAAAGGGTTGCTGTATTTGATGAATAAATCGACCCCACACCTCCTGGGGTTCAGGTGTAAACGGGTTATTCGTGAGGAGGGTGCTGGTGTGGACCTTAATGTCAGCCCAGCTATCCAGGGCCTGCTCCAACCTGTGTTCCAAAGAAGTAGACTGCATCAATGGGTCTTTAAGTTTCTGAAATAATTGAAATAGTTTTCAAGTATTCGCATAATAAATCTAGTTCACTAGTTTGTCAATTGAATACCACATGACAAAGCTTTGTGAATATGTACATTAGAGAATGTTATAATTTAATAAATTTATTACCTTTAAACACAGCTGATAGTTATTAAATTATAAAATAATAATTAATAATAATAAAATAATTTCTTGAATATGTAATTTTGAGAAGTAATTAGCTTAAAGTAGGTACCAAGTTATAAAAAAATTAACTCACCTCAAATGGAGCATTTGTGGCCCTTTCACTTTCATTGTCCTCTTGTCAAGCTTGATCTCGGGCAATATCCTGGCTTTAAGGCTATGTATTTCGCCTAATTCAACCTGCTCACCACTCCCAGCTTGAAGTGAGGGTGAAGGGCTATTTCTATTGAGATATCCTCATCATCAAAGAGACTGCTGAACCTATCTGCTTGGCTTGGGTTGCTTCAGTTGGAACTTAGCCAAGTTTTGACCATGTTTGAATTTGTTTTCTGCATTGCTCTGCATCCTCTCAAGGTCGTCCTTGAAGAGGTAGAGGTTAAGCAATAGGACCCTCGTGTAGGCCCTTTTCTCATCCTGCAGCATATCGAGCCCAAAAGCAATCAGTGCCATAACCTCAACATACTCATCAATCACCTCTTTGTCACTTTGGTTGAATACGGGAAGGTTCTTAGCTCTCTGTTCCGTGCAGAGCTTGTTAATCTGTGTCATGTGGGTCTCATGCTTCTTGAGCAGGCTTTATAGATATATATTATAATTTAATAATATATATATATATATATATATATATATATATATATATATATATTATATATATATATATATAATATATATATATATATATTATATATTATATATATATATAATATTATATATATATATATATATATATATATTAATATATATATATATATAATAACACGAATAACCCGTTACACCATGAACCCCAGGAGGTGTGGGGTCGATTATTCAATCAAATTACAGCAACCCTTTAGCCAGCTCAGCTGCTATGGAAGGATGTTCAGTCAAGGTAAGACACTTCTGAAGACAAATGGGAGCATCTTTGACATCCACGAACTTGAAAGTGTTGTTTTTAGGAACGGAGGTAT
>JABUQX010000390.1:17500-21401 GCA_015478945.1 Trachelipus rathkii | reverse complement strand
TCTATATATATATATATATATATATATATATATATATATATATATATATATATATATATATATATATATATATATCTTTTTTTTTATCCCTTGGTGTATATTTTAAGGTTATAAATAACACATATTAATATATATGGAGGGTGTGACGATGGTGGTAATTTCTTAACTATTCGTCATTGCAGTTAATGACAAGTCGTGAAAGGACGAAAATAATGGGAGGGGGGGGTGTTGAATCACGACGTAAAACAGGGAGGTGGGATGAGAATAATTTCTTTTAAAACACTAAAACTAAGTATATTACAGGACATGTCATTTAAAACATGTACTTATTCTTAGTGTTTCTTTCTTAGTGTTTAAATGACATGTCCTGTAATATACTTAGTTTTAGTGTTTTAAAAGAAATTATTCTCATCCCACCTCCCTGTTTTACGTCGTGATTCAACACCCCCCCCCCTCCCCATTATTTTCGTCCTTTGGTGAGTTTCACGACTTGTCATTAACTGCAATGACGAATAGTTAAGAAATTACCACCATCGTCACACCCTCCATATATATTAATATGTGTTATTTATAACCTTAAAATATACACCAAGGGATAAGAAAAAGGAAATAAAACTAATCTACGTCAAAGTAGTAAATCAACTGATATATATATATATATATAATATATATTATTATAGAATGTTTAAAAAAATATAAGTTATATATATAATAACTATATATATATATATATATATATATATATATAGTATATATATATATATATAGGAACTTTTCCTTTAAAAGGAAGTTTACCGATATATATCGTAAGAAACGCATGTTAATAGATTTTTTTTAGATTATTTCAAGGCAATAGTGCGTTAAAGTCCAATAACAGTTTGTTTTTAACTAAAGGGAGATACCAAGATTAAATCGCCAAAGATAGGAAAAGAGTCAGGGTCTTCGGTACAGGACGACGGGGGGTACTTTGTCCCCCCTCTGTCCCTCTATCGGCTCGAGCTTCTTAAAAAAAAATTAAAAAAAATTAACACACAAAAATTATTATGATAAAAAAAGCAACTTGTTTTAACTCTCGCGCTCCTTCTATTGGAGTTTTAGCTAACACGTGACACTGCAGGGATGCACGAGCAGGGTTCGGCGATTTTCGATATCATATCTTTTTATGTAACTTCCTTTTAAAGGAGTAGTGCCTATATATAATATATATATATATATTATATATATATATATATATTTATATATATATATATATAGTATATATATAATATTATATAGTATATTATTACACAACTCGATTAATTTATAAATAAACTAGTATGTTATAAAATATTCGAAATATTAAACATATACAATTATTTCATAATTTCTTACCAATTCCAGATAAGAGATGAACTTCTCTCCACACCACCTTATGAAGATCATATTCATCCCGATAATTTGGCGGGAAGAAGAACCATGTTGGTACACCTGCCTGACAAGGGAAAATGATAGTAGCGTTGTTGTCCTTTTTTAACGTCATCATCATAAAGTTCGTCGTATCATCATCATCATCTCCACTTTGTTAAATCTAAAAAACATTTCAAAATAAAAATATTGTTGTAATTACTATATATAATATATATATATATATATATATATATATATATATATATATATATATATATATATATATATATATATATATATATATATATATATATATATATATATATATATAAATATTTATATATATTATATATAATATTATATATATATATTGTACAAAAGACTTGTAATGTTTGTTGTTTTTCTTTATCATGTATTTTATATAGGAGTTCAGATGTTAATTAATTTAGAATTTAATTGTATATATATATATATTATTATATGATATATATATATATATAATATATATATTATATATATATAAATAATATATATATATTATATATAGATATATATATAATTATATATTAATATATATATATATATATATATATATATATATTGCACATAGTTAAATTTTCTCACAAAATAATAATAATAATAATGATTTGAAGGTAAATTTATTTTTAGAGTATTATTAAGAATACTTTTGTATATATTATCTATACAATTACAATTGGGAGCAAAAATAAATGTACCCTTATCAGCTCAAATTATTTAGACAATAAGAAAAGGTGGAAATAATAAAAATTAATAAGAATAATAATTTAATTATTATTTAGTATTATTATTAATATTACTAACCTTTAGTAATATTTTGAGATTATCTTATTTATAAGAAAAAAATACAACTGATTTTCTAATTATTATTATTATTATTATTATTATTATTATTATTATTATTATTATTATTATTATTATTATTATTATTATTATTATTATTATTTACTGTTGTAAATACTTCCCTTATAGATCAAAGTAGAGTTCACTTGGCAATAACATTGTATATTTATATGTAAAAAGATGCACAGAATGTTTTGAGTTATTCACTGATACAAAGTAATTAATAACGAGATAACGGAGAATAACTATCCGTTATTTACATAATTCAGTTGAGTATATTTGTGAAATATTTAAATAATACATAATTCGGTTATTGTGAAATAATATTTTAATACATAATATTTCAATATATTATTCAAGTGATGATAATGTGAAATATTTCTTCATAGAACAAGGGGGCTTATTGACCAAACCATTTTTAAAAAATGGGGTATTTCAAGATTATATATGTAAGTAATCAATATATGCCTAAATAATGTAGAGAAATGGGCATTTTTCATGGGTATATTTTGTAAGAAAACTCGATCTAGCTTTTATTATGTTTATACCTTGATATTTGTACCCAAGAAAGTGCTTGTGTTAGCAGTTTGTCTCGAAGGCATTTTTAATAAGTTTGTAATAAGTAAGTAAAGTTTTAACTAATAAAATAATTAATAATTAATAAAAATGATAATGCTTTACATAGTATTAACTTTGTATCATATAATTAATAAAGTATTAATACTTTGTTATTAACATTGTATTATAATTAATTTTATTAGTATTATTGTTAAAGATTATGCTCAGAGGTACGTAGCACAAATGTTTAGAAATATTAATTTTGTAATTTCTATGATTTGTTTCTATTTTTAATTATAGTGCCAAAAAAAAAACCGTTTTTTACAATTTTTTTTAAAAAATGGATTAGGAAAGTATAATGCTATTAGCTTGAAGTAGTTAGAGATGAAATGAATTGAAGGATGAGATGGTGTATAATTGCACTGAAATTGAACGACGAAAAATGTTTTATAGCTCACATTGTAAAGTATTTTTGAAAAGTTACCTTATATCATCAGCTGCCCCCCTTCGTTCCCCAGAACTGCTGGTAGGGTACCAGAAATCCGAGGTGTGCATGAGCATTTTTGTGGTATAAATAAGTGGTTGCTAAACCCCAACCCAGCTACCCTGCCCTTTAGTCTCTCCTTTGGGCAAGCAGAACGTACGTTGTGGGAATTCTTTCCCCGCCACGAACAGGGATATATATATATATATATATATATATATATATTATATAATTATATATATATATAACCCTCTATATATATTATATATATATATATATATATATATATATATATATATATATATATATATATATATATAGGTAAATTTCAACTTTACTTATATTGTGAGTTATAAGACTTGTATTTTACCTTTCGGTTAATCAATGTTCGTCGAGCTCTTTTGTTATTTTTTTTTTTTTTTACCTTAATGCTTACTTAACTCATGAAACAAGGAAAGTAAACCTCAAGCTTCTTTTTATAAACGAACTGAAAATAATTTTACGATTGATGATAATAATGATAATCGAAAAATATTAGATAAAATTTTCATATTAATTTATATTACAATTTTTATTTGGAAATTTTTTTTT
>JABUQX010000390.1:0-10000 GCA_015478945.1 Trachelipus rathkii | reverse complement strand
GAAGATTGCGGAATACAAGCTTCCGCTGCTGTGATGATAACTTATTAGAAGAAAAAGGAATCATCAATAGTCGGGAAACGCTTATATTGAAGGAGGAAAGTGAGATAGCTGTAGCCTGATGAAAAGGAGCCCATTCCGCTCGATCATAACGCCAGCCGGAAATTGATTTTAACATTGTGGTCGGTGTAAGTTCATTTAAGGCTACTGGGTAATGGTCACTACCGTATAAATAATCAAAGCGTGACCAGGTAAAGCGATCCATAAGAGAAAGAGCAGAAGAAAATATCGATACAAGAAAAAGGGTGTGTATCTAAACGTTCATATGTAGGGAGTCCTGTGTTAAGGCATTCCATGAAAAAGGGGTTTAGAAGATCTACAAGGAAATTAGACGAGGTGACAGGGTGGGTGGCGAAGGTTGAAAAAATCCAAGTATAACAACTCGGTTAAGTCGACCTTAGTAAACTCACTACTGGGATCCAAGTAGATCGAGCAGACAGTAAGATCAGGTGAATAGATGAATTCGTGCTGCCTCTGCATGAAGTCTAGTATGCTGAAGAACTGGAGAATAGGGGACAGATTTATGAATAAATATTCCTGCACCTCCAATATCATTGTCACCTCTTTCTATAGAGGTTACTATTCCGATGGTTGGAAGAAGTCGCGATGACATAGTCGAAGTTCTTGTAAGCATATGCACTTTGGTATACATATGTTTATTAGGTGAATAAGTTCTTCAAAATTAGAGCAGTAGCCACGCCAATTACGTTGAAGGAAGGTGGCCATGTAATGTTATAAATTTTATGAGGATAGTCTTATTTCGACAATTGTCTCTATGTAGCTAGGGGTGTGTTGGGAGTGGATTCAGATTGAGAGGAAAGGCTGAGACGTGGGTCACGGCGAGGAGGAACAACAAATCCTGGTGGTAAGGAAAAGTCGTACAAGAGATTTGTGTTGTACGACCGGTTTAGGGGGAAAATTTTCAGTGGTATTTGGTGGAGGGGCTTTGCCATGACTGCGAAGTAAGTCGAGTTCAACCAAGTTCATCTTATGCTGATATTTTGGAAATGAAGCGATATCAGCATCTGATAAGCGATGAAAGAGCTTACACGAGGTGAAACTTGCACGCCTACGCATTGACCATACCTATATCACTCACAGCCACTACATGTTACTGGACCCTCCACACCCCATCAGAAAATTTTGCAGATTTTTCACCACATCTTCATTGATTGTCCCCAACTAGACCCCATTCACCGTCGTCATTTTCCTACGTTATAGTCCATAACACCTTCTAAAAGATTATCCCATATCTTCTTTGAATCTTCCCACTTTAGCAGTAACTCTATTGTCTCATATCTTCAAGAACTGAATATTCTTTATAATATACGATTTTGTTATGTAATATTAGGCCAATTTATATGTAAGGGCATCGCTTTTATTTAGTTTTTGCATTCTTGACTGAATTTCATTTCACCTCCACATTTTTTTGACATTTAAAATATGTGTAAGCCAAGATCCACCCATGGAGTTGATTATTCAGCCCATTTTTGCCGCTTCTTTGTGGGCCGTGGTGGGTCCTGTACATTAAAAAAATATTATATATATATTTTTTATATATATTATATTAATATATATATATATATATATATATAATATATATTATACTATAATTATATATATATATATATATATTATATATATTATATATATAATATATATATTATATATTATTTATATATATATACTATAATATTTCCTCTATCCCCAGATTGAGGGTGAGGTGCGTAGCTACACCGGAACAGAAAAGTAGAAGAAATGACGCAAGTCGAAAAGAAAGACCCCTCTTATACCCACAGTGAGAATTGTCGCAATCAGAAAAATCTGCCAGAGGCTTACATGACTGCGACGGACGCCTTCATGTGGTATCTCGTAAATGTGGGGTTCATCCCCCGGGCAAAGCACATAACCACACGCCCTCACAAAACTCCGCCATTCGCTCTGGTATGTACCTTTCTTCTAGCCTCTGGCAAACTCACATTCCTCCAATTCAGGCCTTCTTTTACTGACTCAATCCACTTTTTCTTCAGTCTCCCATCCGGTCGATTCCCAGCACACTCACCATTATACATCCGCTTAACTAACCGACTATCATCCATCCTTTCCACATGACCCAACCATCTCAATGTACTCTCGCTTATTCTCTCATTTACGCCTTTCTTCATACCACACAACTCCCTAATGTGTTCATTTCTCATTTTATCAATTATCCTTCTTACACCTAACAAGTCCCTAAGATTGTCCATCTGAACACTTTGTGCTTTAGATCTATACCTCTTATTCCAAACTATAGTTTCCCTATTGCACATTAACACAGGCAACAACATACCCTCATGCAAAACCCTATCGCACTCAAGACTTAGTCCCTTCACATCCACCAAGGATTTAATTGCTCCAGATACCTTCAAACCATTCACAACTTTCCTACTACATTCTGCATCACCTGTTCCCTTTTCATCCAACATATGTATCCAGAATATTTAAACTCCGATACTTATTCCGGTTGCTCACCATCTAACATGACCTCACACCGCGGTCTCTCCTCATTCACTAAAATGTAACCATAATACTTACTCTTGTTCTACATTTAAGCTTTCAAACCCCTCTTTTACACACAACTGGAAAATCTCTCTACCAATCTCCATACTTCTTTCATTCACCCACAAAACCAATCATCGCAATAATAATAGGTAGGGCACCTCACTCTCTTGCATTCCCCTGTCACCCCACCTCTAATTCTTTCATAACCCATCCATATACAATTGAATAAACCAAGGAGACATAGACTCCCTGCCTTACCTCGCTATTAATATTAAACCAATTACATTCGAATTTTATTTATTCTTACCCCGATTCACTTATCGTCATACATACTTTTGATTCATTCAGAGCCTACGCACCCACACCATCAGTCTCAGCTAATAATGCCCAAGAGCTACCTTATTAATCCTGTCATACGCCGGTTGCAAATCCATAAAACCTTATAGTAATGTGCTGTAACTCATTTTCTCATCAATTTGTTTCACTGTAAAGATTTGAATCCACAATCCTCTACCACTTCTAAACGCCTTGTTCTCAATCAGTCTCTCATCCTACTTTTCAACCTAATACCTTTCTTCTACAACACCCAATAAAGCTATTCCCTAATAAACTATATATATCATCATATCATCATCACCCACCTTCTTTCCCAAAAAAGTAGCATGAATGTGACGCTAGTCGAAAGAAAGCCGCAGCCTAACCGCGCTTTTATACTTTTATTGAGGAACTCGTCGCAGTCAGAATTCACCCTAGACTTTACGGACCACGTACTGATCCTGCGTTATGCACTCGTCAATGGTGGGGGTTCATCCTTGGCCCAGGATGGGCCACAACCACACACCCTCACAAACCCCAATTCACTCCTATTATGCACCTTTCCTTTCTGCCAATATCACATTTCTCTCCTCCAAACATATTTTACTGACTCATCCTTTTTCTTCGGTCTCAGCGGTCGATTCCGCAATGAAGAAAAACTATCCAATGTACTATGCATTATTCTCTGCATTTACTCCTTTCTTCAACCACACAACTCTCTAATACGTCATTCATTCCTCATTTTTCAATTCTTCTCACGCCTAACACACCCCTCAACACATTGAACTTTAGATCTTATACCTCTTATTCCACACAATAGTTTCCCTGCTATACATTAACACAGGTTACCTATGTAGACCCTAGCGCACTTCAAGACTTAGTCCTTGGACATCCACCAACGGATTTTAATTGCACAGCAACCTTCCTGCCATTCGACTTTCTATTACACCGTGGCATCATCGTTTCCTTAATAATACCCCATATATCCTAAATATTTAAAACTCAGACACTGTTCAGCTGCTGCACCATCTAACATAACTTCAACACGCGAGGACCAGTACCCCTGCACTCACAACCATAACTTACTCTTATTACCGTTTAGCTTTCAAACCGCTTTCTTTTAACACACCCTGCCAATGCTCAACCTTTCTTCAGATTCGTCACACAAAACCAATCATCCGCCATATAACAGTGTTGGGCCACCTGCACTCTCTTGCCATTCTCTCAATCATTCTAACAACATCCCTGCCACCCAAGCTCTATTCTTTCATACCTCACCTTTACAATTGAATAACGCGGCAAGGAGACATCCCTGCCTCACTCCGCTATAAAAAATATATCTTTTTTCTTTATCTTCCTTCTATTTTCCCAAGAATGGGAGTAAGGTGCGTGACGAGCATCGAAAAAGAAAGCAGTAGAAGAACATGACAAAAGTCGAAAAGAAACCCAGCCTTACCGCCCCCTCTGTAACATTAATTAGTGAGAACTCGTCCGGCAGTCGAGCAAATCCACCCTAAAGTCTTCCATGGGACAGCGATGGAATCCTCACTATGGGTGATCGTCAATGTAAGGTTTCATCCCTTGGCCAGGTGGGCCACAAACATACCCCCTCACAATCCCCGCATTCACTCCTGTTATACACCTTTCTTCTCGCCTCGTACAAACTCACATTTCTCTCCTTCAAACATTCGTTAACTGACTCATCACTTTTTTGTTCGGTCTCCCAGCCGGTCGGTTCGCAACACACTCACCACTATACATCCGCTTAACAACAGACTATCATTCTCCTTTCCATTGACCCAAACCACCTCGACATACTTTATTTATTCTCTCATTTATACCCCTTTCTTCACATCACAAAACTTCTAAAAGTTCATTCTCATTTTAATCAATTCTTTTCTACACCTCGCACACCTAAGATTGTCCATGCTGACACATTGAACTTTTAAGATATATAACTTCTTATTCCAGACACTAGTCCTCTACTATAACATAACACAGGTAACAACATATCTTCATGTAAGACCTAGCAACTCAAGACTTAGTCCCTTTACATTCACCAAACGATTTATTGCACAGCCCACCTTCTGCTATTCACACTTTCTACTGCCACTCTGCATCGTCGTTCCTTCTCATCCAACCATTACCTTAGAATTCTTTAAACTCAGACTTGTTCAACGCTGTCACCATCTAACATACCTTACACTGAGGACTGGGGGGGGTTTCCCCTTCCCCCACTCAAACCATACTTACTTCTTATCCAAGTTTTACTTTCAAGGCCTCCTTTTACACACCCTGCATCTCTCTACCAACTCTCTCACTCTCTTCAGATTCGCCACACCGAACCAAATCATCCGCATATAATAGGTGAGGCACGCCTCCACTCATCTCCATTCTTCCATCATTCTAACACCATTTCCTGCATCCCCACCTCGATTCTTCATAACCCCATCATATACAAATTGAATAACAAAGGAGACATAACACACAACCCTGTCCCACTCCGCTATTAATCCTAAACGAATCACCATTGACACCATTTATTCTTCCACACGCTTCACTATCGTAATACATACTTTTGATTCCATTCAGAAGCTTACCACACCCATATATACTAACACCTGCCATAAAGCTTCCTGACCCTATTAAACTCTATCATACCGCGTGTTGTAATCGCATAAAATAATACAATTTATTCTTTTTCTCCCTCATTTTTTCATATCATTTGCTTAATGTAAACATCTAATCCACACATCCTCTGCTATTCCTAAAAACCTTTTTCTTCACGAATCAGATCCTTTGTCACTGACGCACTCTTTCGACCACAATACCAGCATATATCTTCCTTACAGCACTCATATAAACTTATTCCCAATAATTTCTACAGTTTCCATTTTCTCCGCTTAAACCTTATATAAGGGTAATTTACCACTTCCCAATCTTGGAACTATACCCTCCATAACGCTTTATTCCATAACTTCAATTCCAATCAATCATATCTGCGCTCCGTTCTTGATCTTTTTTACCAGTAATTTCATCTATACCTGCAGATTTAGCCATTCTTCACCTATTCTCATGCTCTAGCCTTTACCTCTCCTTACTAATAAACTCATTATCCCACAAATACTATTCCTTCTTGCACCCTCAAACCACACACCACATTTCACTATACCTCTTATTATGTTAATAATTGTGGCAGATTTTCAAAGTGTTCTTTTCCACACTCCACTCCATCCATTTCATCAGTTACAAAGCACCATCCCTATTTATTATTCTAAGCAGATTCCCCTTATTTCATTCTTAACCTTTCGCGCTTCCTTCCAGAGAAGCTTCCTATTCCCCCTTGTTAAGTCCCCATTCATCCTCCTTCCACTGTTCATTTACTCTTGTTTCTCTACGTATGCACCTTTTAGTATTTCTTTTTTTTCTCCTTATATATAATTCAAGCATCTTTCTTTTGAGATTCATCATTTGCTTTTAGTACATTAAACACCACGCTTCTTTTTTAGCTTTAACCGCTTTCATCACCTCTTCACCACTCAATGTTAACATTCTTACTTCCTATTTAGCAATCCACACACTTCTTTGCCTACTAACAATTGCTTCCTTAATTTGCCCCCAGATTTGTTCATGTATCAACTTTGTTCAGCATTCAACGCGATTTCCTAGCGATTTCATAATAAAATATATTATCTATATATATTGATATATATATATATATATATATATATAGTAATTATATATATATATATATTATATATATATATATATATATATTATATCTATATATATATATATTAGTATTAATAGCGGAGTGAGCCAGGGTTGTGTTATTATGCTCCTTGGTTATTCAATTTGTAATGGATGGGTTATGAAGGAATTAGAGGTGGGGTGGCAGGAAATGGTGTTCGAATGATGGAGAATGGAGATGAGTGGAGGTGCCCTACCTATTATAATAATGCGGATGATTTGGTTTTGTGTGGGGAATCTGAAGAGAGTTGAAGAGGATTTGGTAGAGGGTTTTGGCAGAGTGTGTAAAAGGAGGGGTTTTGAAAGTAAACGTAGATTAAGAGTAGGTTATGGCTGTGGTGAGGACAGTCCTCAGTGTGAGTTATGTTAGATGGGAGGCATGCTTGGAACAGGTGGGTCTGTAGTTTTAAATATTGTAGGGGATGTGTTGAATGAGAGGGACGGATGCTTGGCGAGTGTAGTAGGAAAGTTGTGAATGGCAAAAAGGTGGCTGGTGCAAATTAAATCTTTGGTGAATGAAAATGGACTAAGTCTTGAGTGCGCTAGGGTCTTGAATGAGGGTATGTTGTTGCCGGGTGTTTTATGTTGTTTTACGGCTGTGTTATTGTATAGTAGGGAGACTATGGTCTGGAATAAGCAGTATAGATCTAAAGTCAATGTGTTCAGATGGCAATCTTAGGGGCGTGTTTAAGTATTGAGAGAATTGATAAATTGGGAATGAACGTATTAGCGAGTTGGTGTGGTGTGAAGAAAGGGGTAAATGAGAGAATAAATGAAAGTATGTTGAAGGATGGTTTGGTATGTGGAAAGGATGAATGATAGCGGTTGGTTTAAGCGGATGTATAGTGGCGAGTGGTGTTGGGAACGGCGACGGCTAGGAGACCGTAAGAAAAGTGGATTGAGATCGGTGAACGATGTCTTGAAGAGCAGAAATATGAGTTTTGGCAGAGGCGAGAATAAAGGTGCATAATAGGAGTGAAATGGCGGGTTTTTGTATGGCGGCATGTTGTGGCGCACCTGTTCCTAAGGGATGAACCCTTACTATTGACATTTACCATAGTGGAAGGGTCCGTCGCGGTCGCATGAAGCTCTAGGGTGGATTTTCTGTCTGTGACGAGTCTCAATTAATGGTATAGAGGGGGCGGTAGGGCTGGGCTTTCCTTTTCGACTTTTTTCATATTCTTCTACTGTTTTCTTTTCCGATCTGCACGCACCTTCCGTCTTGGGGAAAGGGTAGATAAAGAAAGAAAGATATATATATATTAATATATTATATTATATATATATTATATATATATATATATATATATATATATATAATATATATATTATATATTATACTTCTATATCATATATATATATATATATATATATATTATATATATCTATATATATATATATATATATATATATATATCCACCCCCCCCGCCAGTCAATGTGCTTGCATGTTGGTGGGTGGGCTCCTCTGGATACTGTTTGGCGGGATATACTGCCCTTCAGCGTCCTAGAGCGAAGAACTGACTTTTTTTTTTTTTTTTTTTTTTTTTTTTTTTTTTTTCTTTTAATTCCCATGAGTTTTCCTTCATATTTGTATAGGTTGCGCGTCCTTTTTTCCCATCACAGCCCATGGGCTATCCGGTGCTCTCCGATAGGCTTTTAAGTAGTTCACCACACTTCGCTCGGTGGTGAAGGTACAGTTGATAAAACTGGGTCTGTTACGCTCACCTCTGCGGGCCGCCAATTGTAGGGAACCTGAGCCCTGGCTAACCACTGGGGAGGCTGTTCTGCACTTTGTGTGTATAATCTCGGGCTTTACGTGAAGATACAAAGATATAAGGTGCCGTGTGGTACGCGGGTGGGTCACCGACGTAAAGTTTTGGGAGGATCTTCCGAGACCACATCCACAGCCCACCCTACGGGGTGGGGTCCGGGTGGTTGTGTGGTTCTCTGGACTGTGACCTGCTGTGGAGAAGAGGATTACCCTTCCTTATGAAATAAACGCTTCAGTCTATCCTGTTATTTACGTTTATGTCTCATTTGTTTTATTGTTATATGCTGTTCATTCATGGAGACGAAGTTTGTGGTAATTTTTTTTTTTGGGAAAAGGCCTTTAGAATGATATAACGTGTTTAACACAAGGTGGGCGCAAACACATCACACAATTACCATCTGTCAGGTACCAGCATGACGCCTACCGGTCCCCTACTACTCTAGACTGGGTACTATGATTTGCTTCCTTCTTCTCAGCCTGAGCGGTCCTTTCAACTTTTCATCCGTCCGCTCAGCCCACCGCGAACACTCAGGTGCTGCCAACGGTCCGGGCAATCCGTAAGGTGCCCCGTAAATAGTCGTTCTCATTCGTTTACTCCATATGGCTGCACCCCCTCCAGGAATGTCAGCAGACATATCATTCGATGTATTACACATTGGCGATCGCACACATCAAAGCTCTTATGAGCAAGAAACCATTTTCGTAGGCACTTAAAAAGTCTAGGAGTTGAAGACTTCCAATACATTGATGAGGATGGGTCCTTCTCGTAAAAGCTGCCTACCGAAATCAAAGTTGTATTTGTGCATCCTTACGGCTTCTCGCAATATTCTCTTATTTCTACTCCGGATGAAATAAGAAACACATTCTAAAGGCACTATTTATTGTTATGAACAGAAAGACGAAGATCTAGCTGTCATAATGAAAAATCTCCAGCAGAAAAGATTTTCCGTTAATAAACGTTTATAGATTTCCACTCGCCAGGAACTCCTGATAACGGCAAATCTCCGTTTACTGCTGATTTTAATACCCCATACCACCTACAAAGGTCAAAATAGGGTTCACAAGTCACAGTGTTCGCACGTTTATCCCCCGACGTTGCTTCAAATGTCAACGGTTTGGTCATACCCGAAAATACTGTAGGGGACAGGATGACATATGCTGCATCTCTGCGGAAAATTTTTTCACACTCCATGTGAAAATACCCCTAACTGTTGAAACTGTAGAGGACCCCACAGTGCTTCCTCTTTCAAATGCCCGTCTTACCTGTTGGAACAGGAGGTTTTAGAGCTATGTACGCCTACATAAATTGAGCAGGAAGAGATGCTATCAACGCATGCTGAAGGAAAATTATCAGAAAGACTAATCAAAATCAATCTACGCATAATTACAGCTGCCCCACAGCTCCTTGTTTAATTCCCGCCACCAACCCTATCCTAATAGAACTCTCTCTTAAATTCCATTGAAACTATCCAGGCATGTTACTGCAACTGTCTACCTGTATCTGCTACATTCACTTCTCAAAGGTACTAAAGCAGCTTCTTGATTCAATCTGCCCGTCCAAAAAC
>JABUQX010000389.1:25000-30000 GCA_015478945.1 Trachelipus rathkii | reverse complement strand
AAATATTTTCACTGGATAATGTAGTGATGAAAAGATGTTCTTGATATTGTTAAGTTCTTGGTCTATTTTTGAAGGGCTACAAATTCTAAATGCTCTAATAATATGGGAAGTTAGTACAGTTAACTTAGTAGAGAACGAATGCAGGGAGAACCAATCAATATATGAGTTTACATGCATGGGTTTTTTGTATATAGATGTGGTGTAAGTTTGGAGGATTTGGTCAACCTCTATAAAAACATCAAGAAAAGGAATTGAGTTATTGACAGGGTATTCAATAGTGAACTTTATAGACGGAATCTTTCCATTGATGTGATCTAGGAGAGTGATGGGGCTAAGATGAGGGGGCAAGGACACAAACACATCATCGACGTACCTTCTCCAAAAGATGTCAGAATAATTGGGATCGCGAAAGATGTATCTAATTTCAAATAATTCCATAAAGATCCCGCTGATGGTGGGGGATAGCGGCGATCCCATTGGGAGACCGAATTTTTGTTTATAATAGTTATTCTCGAAATAAAAATAATTATGTTCAATCAGAAGTAATGTGAGTTTTTTTAAAGTATCAAATGGATCGTCGCGCTATCACGCCAACCAATCAAGGGGATATTTATGGAATCTATTTTGGAAAATTAGGATACGACTTCTTTCACGATCCAATTATTCTGGGACATCGTTTGAAGAAGGTACGTCGATGATGTGTTTGTGTACCTTGCCCCCTCATCTTAGCCCCATCACTCTCTTAGATCACATCAATGGAAAGATTCCGTCTATAAAGTTCACTATTGAATACCCTGTCAATAACTCAATTCCTTTTCTTGATGTTTTTATAGAAGGTTGACCAGAGTCCTCCAACTCACACACATCTATAGGTACAAAAAACCTATGCATGGTAAACTCATTATGATTGGTTCTCCCGTGCATTCGGTTCTCTACAAGGTTATTGGTTACTAACTTCCCATATTATGTTATGAGCATCAGATGGTTGTAGCCCTTCCAAAACATAGACCAAGAAAGCTTAACAGAGTATCAAGAACATGCTTGTCATCACGTACCATTATCTCAGTGAAAATATTTTTCATCTATCTTACAAAGCTAGAAAACTTTAATAACGGTAAGGATAAATTACTCACCCCTATGACTCCATTCACTTTACAATATATAACAACAAACATCATCGTTCGATTACAAAAACAGTTGACCTAATAACATAAAACCTGTCAAAAATAGCACTTAATTTAGAGAGGTTTCTGCACCAACCTGGTCCTTCAAAACCACACCATTCCATCCAACTGCTTTCCATACCATGCACATTGGCAAAGTTGAGTGCGGGAGACTGTACCAGTTGTATGATTGGGGGAAACCAGTCGATTAAAAACGCAAGATTATATCAACAATAAACGGGATTTTACAAAGATAATTAAGTGGATCACCCTCGTAAAACAGTAGAACTCATCGAGAACATCACAACATCAAATACAAATAACTCATGAACATTATTTTCAAAAAAAAATAGCGTAAACACCTTAAAAGGAAAACTAACAGAAAAATTTATTCATTTTTAATGTTAAAAATACATATATTAAACAATTGATAGTGAATTCAAAATCAACCATTTTCTTTAACAAGATTGCTATTAAACAGACAGAAGTTTAAAAAATTACTCATTGAAAAATATAAAATACAAAACCAACAAATTTCCTTCAACGTCTGGATACTCATTAGATCACTTCTGTATGTCGGCTGCGTTTGGGATTGAATAAAGTGCTAAGTGAGCATAGAAAGGCCTCTCCCGTTTTAAAATGTTAATTTAATAAAATTAGTTTCCCTTATTTTGCTAATAACATTAAATAACACTTCGAATGTGCGTATAATTATTGAAAAATAATATAAATCCAATTTATTAGGTTTTATCATAAATTATATTAACTGTGGTTTTTAGTTTAGCAATTAATATAATTAAATATAATATATAATATATATAATATATTAGTATATATATATATAGTATATAATATATAATGATTATATTATATGATATATTATATATATATATATAATATATATATAATGTATATATATAAATATATTATATATTATATATATATATATAATGTTTTTACCTATGTTATTTCAAATTGAGGCGAAGCAGTAGTTGATAAGTATTACTTCAACCTGAGGGAACCTAATAGTTTTGGGGGATCACCCTGTTGCTTCAAAGTTTCCAGAGGTCGAATAAAAAAGATGCAAGGAATATACTTAGAGGGGAGGAAAACTTTACACTTTTCATAAACCTATCGTAGAAACATTTCCTACCAGAACACCCATAGCCCGTCACACCGATAATGTATTGCAGCTAGATTTACTTGATAATTATTAAATACAGTTCTTATAATTTTGGTTTCAATGCATAATTTCAGCTAGTCTTACGTTTATCTAGATATTTATGGGCTAATTTAAAGATAAAAAAAAAATCAGCCGAAGCGGCTGTTGAGAAGAATTATTAAGGCGATGACGACAGATTTCCCCAAATTAATATTGACGGATATGGGGACCTGAATCTTCTATGCAAGGAAACTTTCAAGAAATTATTACTGATTACGATATAGGCTATTAATAATATTATTTTCTGTTAATAAAGCTGCTATTGTAGAAAAGAGTTAACGTACGATCAAAGAACGAATGCATAGATCTACTAGATGATACATTTAAAGTATATAGACATATGAGGAAAATAGGTGCTTATGTCATCAAAAGATCTTTCCATAGAACTATAAAGGCTATTTTTAAAAGCCAGTGATTCAGCAAGACGATAGGTTGGAAAAATTAAAAGCATAGAATAGGATTAAAACGTGAAGGATTGTGAAGTATCTAGATCGGATGACAGTTTAGAAAAGGGATACGAAGGGGGTGGTCTAGAGAAGTTTTTAAAGGAGATGATTCTAGTTCGTGAAATTTCCCGCATAAAGGGTGAAATTTTATTACCTCAAAACTTAGCGGAGAACCCATAAAAAAGAAGGATTTTAGTTAAACAAGAAATTCAGAAATACGCTTGTCGATCCTGAGAGCAATGTCATATAAATATAAAACAATATTAGGTTCAAAGGGAACAGGGTAAAAATAAACAGCATCTAGGGGAAATGCGATGAGGTACCCTGACAAGTTTAAATTTATATATAAAAAGCTAGTGAAATCAAAAAACTTTAATCAGCTGTCATTTTAATCATGGAAGAATGTAGATTCTTTCTATTTAACTCTTGCCAATCATCAGTATCTCTTGGATCTACATCCTGTAATAAAGTCTCGATTTGCACAACCCAGTTAATGAATCCTGTACAGCTTGGAAAGGGAATTTATGCAAGTATGCGTTATGCAGATGATATTAGACGCCAATATTGAAAATCTGCCTCAGACCCGTCACTGGATAATTATGTATAGAAGGTTCAGATTATGTTTAAAAAAACTACATTAAAAATAAGCAGGACACATGAATTAAAAGCACATGTTTAAAAGATAAGAATATTTCTACGAGAAATTCGTGTTAAAAACGGGGATACTTCAGAATAGTTCCTGATATTTATAGTTATTTAAACACACAACTTGTTACAAGTAAGATATGTAAGGATTTAATATTCATCACTAATAACCCCTTAGGAGAAGACAGGGTATCAGTCACATTAACATCCACATTAGGTGTGAACTTGAAAGACCCTGAAGTGTTTGTCATTAAGTGATCAGATTGGTTTAGAAGGTGTGTACACGAGCGGGATAAGGTAATAGATCATACTGCAGGCACTGCAGCTGTTCTAAAGCGTCACAGTGAAAATAATGGTGAATATGGTAAACAGTATAATAGTCTTAATGAAACAGCCATCTCACTCAATTTTGCATGCATACCTTCCGAGATGTTACAAGAACAGGGTAGGGCCTACATTTACTCCGATATAGTTGAACATCATTATGTTTTCAATACTAAAGC
The DNA here is from genome assembly GCA_015478945.1 of Trachelipus rathkii. NCBI lineage: Eukaryota > Metazoa > Arthropoda > Malacostraca > Isopoda > Trachelipodidae > Trachelipus > Trachelipus rathkii. Next base: position 26,021 of record JABUQX010000389.1, on the reverse strand, counting down.
CCCTCTGTTAAGAGTGGTTCATTTCCCCAAAAAGAGCAAAGTTCTAACTTTTCCAAATGTTCATTACTTGCCTCTGAATCGATCTCATTTCGGCTCTGTACGACTGCATATAAAGGATGTAGAAGGACGGGCTTACCCATTCACAAACGGAACACTGCTGTGTAAAGCTCATATCAGAAAGAACAGTTTCACATCACTTAATAAAGGAAAATATAATTAACTTTGAACCAATTTATTACTTGGCAATATATATATATATAGCATATATATATATTATTATATTATATATTATATATATATTATTATTATAGTATTATTATTATTATTATTGTTTTTTGCTTATTATTATTATTATTATTATTATTATTATTATTATTATTATTATTATTATTATTATTATTATTATTATTATTATTATTATTATTATTATTATTATTATTATTATTATTATTATTATTATTATTATTAATTATTATATTTTTATATATTATAGTTATTATATTATTATTATTATTATTATTATATTATATATACATATATTATTATTATTATTTATATTATTATTATTATGTATTATATTATTATTACATATATATTATTATTATATATATAGAAGAATATATATATATATACACATATTATCATTTTTATTATTATTAAGTAAAATATTATTATATAGTATATATATATATATATATATATATATTTCTCATCTTTCTCACCAAGCGCGTAGATTAGGGCTGTGCCCTGTCACTTACGAAGCCCCTCCATGCCGTCCTGTCTCGGTACATCTCCTCTTCCTCCACCTGTTCGAGGTTTCGTCCTCTCTTCATTGCAGCTGCCACAACTCCATCTACCCATCTCTTCCTTGGTCTTCTTCCCGCCGGACGTATAGCGTAACATTTTGCCGGGTATCTCTCATCTTCCATTCTTCTAACATGTTCGTACCATCTCAACTGTTGTTTTCCCACCAGATCCAGAACAGGCTCCACCTCTAGCTCGCGCATAATCTCCACATTTC
>JABUQX010000389.1:0-15000 GCA_015478945.1 Trachelipus rathkii | reverse complement strand
CTATTATCCTTGGTTTCTAAAGCAAATGAAAGGCCATAGCCTAATAAAAGCTTCTCATCGGAGTTTAAATTATGATTTGAAAGATTGACAATTGAATTTGGATCAGATGAACTACTCCATTAACTATTTTTGACGATAACTTCAAACTAGTTAAATCTTCATATTCCATATAACTTAGATTTCAAAATTAAACAACACCTCCCAAAAAACATTTGCTTTTCCAAAAATAATATAATTCCCCTTAAAAAGTTTTTTAAGCCCCCAAAATCAAAATTACATAATGCCCATTGCATTTACAAGATTCCCTGTCATAATTGCCAAGATGTTTACATAGGTGAAACTATTGACTACCATAGAAGAATTACTCAACACAAATCAGATTTAATTAATGACACCACGAATTCTGCTTTAACCACTCATCGGCTCCAACAAAACCATAAAATCAATATAAAAGAAGCGACTCCCATTTTATTTTGCAATCATACCAAGAAAAGAAAAATTTTGGAGTCAGTAATAATTTATAATTCAAATAACTTCAATAGGATTCCTGGAGACATGAAGTTGGATGATATTCAGAGTTCCATATTACTCACTTCTAGCATTTTGGGAAACTTCAAGAAGAAGGATAGTTAAAAAAACAACCAACTAATTTTTTTTTTTTTTTTTTTTTTTTTTATATCAGCTGAAACTGCTTAGACTATAGAGGCCCATGAAAAGATTGAAAGTTTCCAACTGGTTCGGTATATTTCGTAAAGTTAAACACCACTGAAGAATTTGTTATTGTAATGTGAAAACCAGGTTGGCTGAAGCACAGCCATATATGGCGTATTCAACCCATATATTCAGAGATATATATATATATATATATATATAGAGAGAGAGAGTTATATATATATATATATATATTATATATATATTTATATATATATATATTATTATTATTACATTACAGAGAGAGTATATATAGCAGATATATATATATATATATATATTAAGGTACATATATATATATTATATTATTATTATATTATATATATATATTATATATAGAAGAATATATATATATATATATATATATATATATATATATATATATATATTATTATATATATATATATTATATATCCTTATTTATAGGGATAAAAAGTATTCTATATCGGAATCGGTGCGTCGGCATCGGCAAAATTCCCGCATCGATATCGGTATCAGCATTTTCAAAAAATTGTGAGTACCTTCAGCATCGGCATCGGTATCGGTACTTTCGATTTCTCAAAAATATTAATGATTTAATATATATATATATGGTTATTATATATATATATATAAGCATATATATATTATATATATGTATATATATATATATATATATATATATATAGTTAAAGATATATATATATATATATATATATATATATATATATATATATATATATATATATATATATATATATATATATATATATATATATATTTATATATTTACTGGTATATGGGCGAGGCTACGCCCTACATTAATGATAATTATGTGCAATCTCTAAAATTTCCATTATAATGTTTAAATGTTTTATGTAGCTGTTTGAATATGTAAGAGCTGATTCGAATACTGTGGTAGCCAATCACAGCCAAAGATTCCTGATTTGAGGCCAAAGATGTCTTGGCGAGAGTCCAACGTCAGTTAGCATCCTGAACGTCATATGAAGAGGTTGCGCTGCAATCCCCTGGTCCTATATAGTCGGCATATTATAATATTGATAAATATAAGTTCCAATGTTCATAATAATTAATTAATATCAATTAACTAATAGTGAAGTGTGTCACGGTATCAATTAAATACTTTTGCTAAATAAACTTTAACGGAATAATTCCTTAATTTCCTAATATTTGTTGTGCTAGTTCCTAGCGCTACAAGTTTTGGTGACCCCGTTATAATGTAATCTACTAAGTGAACAAGTGAATTTTATCAGTGAAATTAAGCAGTGAAAGTGAAAAAAAGTGAAAAAGGAAAAAAAGAGAGTCATTTTTCTATTTCCTAGCGTGAAGAACAGAGGAAGTTGCTGCGAATACCCCCGAATAAGAAAAAGAAAACCCAATCCCAAACTATAAAAATCCCCCAAATTTTCTTACGCCGTCACAAAAAAAAAAGAAGAGAGAAGAAAAATCGTTAAAAATGCCCTATACCAAAAAAGGAATCCCTCAAAACACAGCTGGGAAAAGATAGTTAGGGCCTAGAATGTTCCCGCAAGAACTTCTAAAATCTTCTCACCCCTGCTAAACAAACTCCCGCCAACGAACAAGAGGCTGACACTTCATCGTAATATGAAACTAACTGATAACGAAAGCACCGTTGTTCAAATGATTTCAAAACGAACAAAGAATCGACACTCTTCTGACTAGTTGAAAAGGGGAGGAGCGAGAGTTAAGATTCTCCCACTACAAGCCATCCCCAACTTTTCGGAGCATAATCCGTTGGTTTGGTTACATCAGAAAACAACCATATTCAAACTAAATGATGAGATGGACCCAAGAGAGAGAGTTAGGCTTTTGGCCTCTATTTTGCCAAGAATAATAATAAATTCAGTCCGTTTTCCACTTCAAGATGACTGCTACTTGAAAGTAATAAAAACAATAGAACAAGTGTTTGCTCTCACCCTCAGGGCACAAATAGAAGAAGTTTTCCAGGGTGGGGTGGAATGCGAAGAGACGAAATACCTAGCGATTATATAAACAGAGTGAAAGGCGTCATGGGAGTAATAAATTTTGATTTGTTGGCTGAAAGTGACTCAAATTGCATTAGAGATCTATTCCTGATACAAATTCCAGACCAGATGCAAATGAATTTGATCTTAGCAAAGTTGACCAAAGCTTCTTGGACGATCTAGTAGACTTGTCCGACAACTTGTACAGAAATTTCACGCTCAAAATGAAATCAACAATTACACAAACAGAGAAAGAAGGAGATGGGCAGGGATAAACTCCGTGCAACCAGTTGAAGAAAGACCCCCTAGAACGATAAGATTTCTTGATTCGCCTAATTAACGCCCAAGAAAAAACGAGCAGAGAGATCAAGATTTTGGCCCAAAGAGTCACTGATGTGGTGAAAACAGTCTGCCAGGTGGGGAAGGAGCACTAGTCAGCATAGACTTGGCAACGCAGCACAGCACGAATACGCAGATGGGTTGTGCTACTTTCACAAAAGGTTTCTTCATCACGCCTATAAATGAAAAGGACATCTATGCCCTACGTACACCCTCATCTCTCCCGTTTCCCCAAATTCTACAACACAACAAGCAACTTCGATGTTATAGATGGCGGGAAACTCGTAAGGAGGTCTACCAAACCAGATGAGATGGACCTGGAAAATGCAAATCCGCAAGGGACTCAGGTATTTTTTTGTCCCCATGAAGAGGTATGTTCGATTAACAATAAATATGTAAGATCTCTTAATCTTGAAGGATGGTCCTCTAAGTATTACATGAATCAGAAAAAAAGATTTAATAATTTTAATTTTAACGGCTCAAGAAAGTTTTTTTTTATATAGCAGTAAATATAACTTCATGGGCGGGAGAGGGAGAGACTTGGAAGACAGATTTAGTCGAAAAAGTTTTTCTTATGTAAATCTCTTCATAAATGTGCGTAATAATAATGAAACATTTAATAATAGTAATGGAACATTTAATAATAGTAATGAAACATTTATTAATAGTAATGAAACATTTAATAATAGTAATGAAGTTGCTTGTAATAACAACAATAATAACCGGTACTGTAAAGGAAAATGTTCGCTATAGCGAGGCTGAATAAAATGTTCCCCCAAACGAGTTTGCGACTCTTCCCCCCCCCCCAAGTCATCAGCTAAAGAAATGCATGGGGTAGAAATGGACAAAATTTTAAATTCCATTTGTAATTTTAAGAATTCTCATGATAGTTGTGTTTTAAATTTAGACATAGAGAGTAGAGAAATTGAACATTTTAAGAAATTATTTATGTAAATTTTAAAAGTATAAATTTCAATTCCTCATTGCATAGACGATGAAGAGTTTTTAGACTTTAGTGATATTGAATGTACGTTGCCCATTGCTTCTAAAATGTCTAAAATGGAGGAATTTGGCAACCCTAGCAGAGAATCGGTGGCTGCCTTGTCGGCTACTCTCTCTCTCTCTCATAAAAAAGAAATATTTCCAAACAAACTTTATAATGTAATAGAAAAAAAGGAAAAAACGTTGTATTTACTAGACTCTGGAGCTAGCTTGAATATTTAGAAAGCTATCGAGATAGATAAGTTAAAACCAATTATAGGTAGGCTAAAAGTGGCAAATGGGAATTTAATAAATGTATACAATAAGAGAGGATAAAAATCGATATAGGCTTGCAAAAACTTTACGATTTGTATTTTTACGTTGCGGATATTGATTTAAATGATTTGGTCATTCCTTTTTTAAAGGAAAACGAATTCATTTTAGATTTTAGGTATGGATGTTTCGTAGATCCTAAAACTGATCTGAGCATCTCTGTCGGAAATGACGAGAATGGTTTTTCTGAGGATTTTCAAAACTCAGTTGTTCCTCTTTCCCAACTTAAAATTGATGTACCTTTTTGCGACTTTCCTATAATAAATGACTTGGCCAAAAATTATAAAGATTTATTCGAAAACCCCTATGAAAACCCAAATTTAAAATTAAAAGAACGACAATCAGAAGGGTGGGGAAATATATTTAAAAATTATAAAGGGAAAATAAATAAGATTTTCGCATATGAGGGTGGTGACGTCACAAATTCCACACCCACAGAAGACTGTACTATAAGAGCAGGGAAGGGGATGGGGGAGGGGGAATGAATTTTGTATGTTACCTGAGAGGATTCTTTTTGAAATGGCAGAAAACCATCCTTACAAAGTTAAAGTGAAGGGGAACCTATAAAATTAAAGAGCAGGCATAACTTACCACACCTATATGAAGGAGCAAAAAAAGAGATAAGTAAATTGTTCGAAGCGAAGGTAATACGCCGGACGAGTAGCCAGTGGGCTTGCCCAGTGTCATTCTTGCGGAAATCAGATGGACGAGTTAGGCTGATAGTTGACAAGATTGCTAAACCAGAGATCGATCTCTGACAATTTCACTTTGCCAAAGGTAAAAGATATCATCTTTCAGTTGCAAGGTGTTAAACTTTTCTCCAAATTAGATTTAGCTAAGGCATATTATAACAATCCTGTAGATGAAGGAACTCAAAAATATTTTACGATTACCTGTCCATTTGGTAGCTATAGTTTTAATTACCTGATACAAGGGTATAAAAATTCTAACTCCGCGTATCAACGTTGAATGTCCATCTTACTCGGAGTTATTAAAAATTGCACCTATATTCAAATGACATTCTTATTGCAACTGCAACAATAGAGGAAAATATTGAAGTATTGAAGAAGGCATTAACAAGGTTTAGGAATATGAACGTGTATATGAGTTGGAAGAAATGCTCCTTCGTTATGAACGAAATAAATTTTCTAGGGTTTAATAAAAATGAAAGAGCAGTTGTCCCAAATAGAGATAAGGCGCAATTAATTTTGCAAATTACAAAACCAGCCAACATAAAACAGCTCAGGGGCTTCCTTGGAGGTTTTAACTTTTTACGCTGCAATGGGGCCGACGCTGCAAGCAAATTGCAACTCTTGACAAACTCACTAATGGGGAAGCCCCATTCAACAAAAAGAATAGCTTGGACGCCCGAAACTGAAGATGCTTTTAACAAAGCTAAATTTGCTCAAATGAAATCCACATTGCTGTGTTATCCTGACGAGGAAGCTGAATTATGTCTATACTTGAAGATAAGTGGTTACAATTGCCAGCGCGTTAATGAATGGGGACGGGTCGAATGAGACATACGCTTTGTATAGTGCAGTATTGAATGAATCAGAAAGGGAGCTTTCTCATATTTAAGGGAATTTTTATGTGTAGCTAAATGCTTAAAAAAAAGTTTATTTGATATCTAACAGGAAGGTAACGATATACACAAGCAATTTTGGAGTAATAACTAATTCTTTCTTTAATCAATAATAATGCATTTATATTTATTCATATTTTGGTTTTAATAAATCCCAAGTCCCCCCTTCCCTCCGGATCCCAAAAACCTATAAGGGGGTAGAAGATGCATGATAAGAGATTCACAAGGAGTCTGATTTATAGATATGCCAAAGATATTCTAGTGGCAAAATATTTATTCCATTATATAAGATATAATATAATCACAGAATTCCTCTTCAATATTAAGAAGAACACCATGGAAGGGAAGTTAGATCCCAATATCGAGAATATGGGGAGGTTAAGGTCTTTAGGTCTACAGAGATTGGTTCTATTTTGGACTATTCGTCTACTTCATAGTTAGAATGTGGCTTGTCATTTCCCTAAGGGGCAAAGTACTAGACATTAAATTGCGGATTCTATGGTATATAACATAAAACAATTGGTTTGTGCAAAATTAGTTTTAGGAAAATAATTTCATTTTTATATAATGATAACGGGTATATGTTTGATTAGATGCAATCCCGTGATTTTTTGATTCCAAGTCAATGGACGGTAAAATTTGGCATCTTTATAACTGAGCAATTCTTACTTAATTAAGCTACTCAGTTCCACTGTCACAAAACACTATAATATTGGGACTATTCGGACAAGGGCCAGGAATAATCAAAGAAAGCGGTTTTTCCTTTATCATCATCAATTGTGCCATAACGCAATTTGAATTCAAGTATGGTACTGGGGCTGAATTTTGAGAGTGGTTTATTTTTTCGTTGTCAAGGGTTTTTTTACTGAATTTTTTCAAGGGAAGATTTTATTTCAACTAAAAACCAGTAAGGTGTAGAAATTTATATTTTAAAGAAGATATTCTCAAAGGTGGGAGGCAAGAGTGTTTTGAAATATTTATTTCAGCCGAGAATCTTCATGCAAAGGGTACTGATTTTCATCATCAGCACTTGTTTTACTCTTACTTTGCGCTTCGGGAATATTATCAACAGGAAGATAGTCACTTTCCTTACTATGAACAACTTTTTCATATACAAGGTTAGGATAGGAAATTTAAAAGACACTTGGCGTTTCATTACTAGTAGTTAATTATATTTGCTTTTACATGGCATCAGGAACGGTTTTACCACAATGGTTTCATGAACTTTCACTGTTCATATTTGTACTTTGTAACTATATTAATAACATTCAATAAAAAGACTTTCCGTGCTAACTATTAGTTCTTTATAGCTGGAGCATTTAGAAAACTGACTTCGTTTAATATCGGTTGTTTCCAAGTTTTTCAATTCTGGTGAGGTAAGATTGTGGTTCTTTTCAAACAGAGTCATTTATATTTCTAGGGGTTAAAAATACTGTTTGATCTTTATCGATTTAGGTAATCACATGGGACGACAGATGGGTTTTGACCGAAGTTCAGGTCGACAGGTTTTAACCAATACCAGACGTTTTACGAGGAGAATGGAAGCGGAAGTGAACCGTGATCTATTACTGGAACAACTAGAGTTATTCTATAGAGAGGCTGAGTTACGACATTTCCTGAGAGAAAACAAAAAGTAGTCGGACCGTATTTCTACATTAGCTATTTTATTGACTTACTTTGCTTGACAATAACTAACAATATGGGTTTTGTGCCTTCCATTTACTATGGCCACTTGTTGAATGTCATAATTGGTTGTCATAAATCAACAGTGTCAATTTTAGTGGGGAAATTTTTTTCAGACTGTCACAACAAAGGTTTGAACCTAGCATTAAGACTGTAAATTTTTTTTATTAATTTTTTTTCCCCTATAGTATTTCTATTATTGTTTTAGGAGAAGAGGTACATTGGTCTCTAAAGGAATAGTAAGTCCTACAATTCTGGTTCAAATTATTACGGGAAGGATATTCAGAATCATTATTACCAATTGGGGTTTCTTTCAAGCTTTCAGCTAGAATATTCAAAAGACTAGTTATGTCATTTATTAACTTTAATTGATACTGAACTTTTATAGTAGCTTGATCAGTACACTGTATGTTCTGATTTGTATACAAAGAATCATTATAATATCTAGGGATTTTTGAAAAATTAGGAGATTTAGGGGGATTTAATAATTGTTTTACTGGGCTTAAGACCTCATGTCGTTGTAACAGCTTTATTCCCCTATGTCTCTCAGGCGAATAGCTATTACGGGTATGATCAACGAATGGGGAAGCATACATATGCGCTTCGTGATGTTGCATTTTTTTTTTGATTAATTTATAAGGTTTGATATGTCCTTTTGGAGCAGTGTCACGTTATGTAGTATCAGCCAATTATTTTAGTTAATTATTAAGGACAGGACAATATTTAATTATTTTTTCTGAACTCCTCAAGGATTTGACATTTATACGAAAACAATGGATTCGGCAGAAAATAAAGAGACGAATGTGAACCAGTCAACTACGCATACAAAAATGTACGCGACCGGACAGAACCAAGGTCTGTTCGGGCGCCATTTGAATTAGACTATGTAAAGGGGAGCAATTCCGGAGTACATATTTTTGTGAGTGGGCTTAGAAAATGCCTCGATGACCCTTAAAAAAGCTATGGAATATTACTACCCTTAGATATATAAATATAATTAAATAAATTTTATATAATTACGAAAGTTTTTAGTCTATTGATCTCTTTTAAAAAATTTAATATTTTTAAGTTAATGAGTTTATAAGAAAGGATTTTCACAAGTCAGTTAACAGAATAATATGTATTTAAACTGACTCAACACTCTACTAGAGAAGAGCAGCAGACGGGTATTTATTCCGATACCTTTACTTTTACCCGATACAGGATTCGCTACGGGGGTAGTTGTCTTCAGGACCTTTTCTCAATTATGAGTTTCACTATCTTGAGTAGAACAATTCGGGGGTGAACGGACTCCATGCAAACATTTTTTCGTCTTGCTATACTTTTAAGTTGGTAGAATAGGGGTTTAATTAATAAGTATTTTTTAAGTTTAATTAATTAATTATTTAAAAACTTTTATACTTAAACTATACTATAGTCATAAACCTTCACACAATTACAATTACACAAATGTATATATGAACACACCGTGGTTTAATATGAAACCTAGGTGGTTAGTAATTTTGCTAAAAAGAGTAGCAATAATGAAACAATTCGAGAACCAGGGGGTAAATGGGGAAATATCAATTGTCAAGTCAAAAGGAACATTGGTGAACAATGATTTAACGTCAAAACTAACCATAATTTTATTGGTTAAGTTCATGTTTTTTATTTTATTAGCAAATAAAATATATCTTGATTCCAGTTTCAAATTGCTTTTTTCGAAGAAGGTCCACTCATGTTGGGTATTTTCAAGGATAAGTCCCAATGCTTTTTGGGTAATACGATTCCTCGACGAGGAATTTTGGATTCAGGACTTTTTCACAGGGCTTAGCACAGGAATAAGCAGTAAAATCAAAAGTAAAGCACAGGAGGGGTTTCTTACCAGAAACCTCTTGATTCACAACAGGCAAGAAGACATCAATACTCTGCAGTAGAATTTCTGGGCAAGAAATGAATTTGTCGACAAACGACGTCTGAAAAAAAAGCACAATAGAATTTGGACTGAAATAGAGATCTCTCCCGAAATAGAAGATCGCTCACGAAATAGAATTGATTCCATCACAAAATAGAACCCTGGGGAAAATGAACTTATTGGAAATCTTTCACCAGTTTCACTTGGAAGTTATATTGAAATTAAAGTGACAATGTTCGTGTATTAATATTCATTACTTAAAATTATTTATTTTCTAATTTCTTTTCAGGCACTTACCCTCGACTGATAAGTCCCAATATACGGGGTTCAACTGAAGAGTTGGGAAGTAAGTGGCTGAAGAGCTGAGAAGTCTAAGATTCAGACGCGGGAGAAACTGGAACGTGGTTTAATTTTACTTAGATATTATTTACTTAAAGTATTTTGAACATTTTAATTAATTTCAGCAATATAAAACATTTAACATTAACTTAAATCTAATGGACTTTTTTATATTTATTTCTTACCTTTGGAAATCTTGGTACAAACATACAAGTGATGTTTTAATCAATCCATAATTTAGTTTTACTTCAACAGTTTCAAAAGTGTCCAATATTATAAAAACTTAGGACATGAACGGAAAAAAATACTAAGAAATAAAAATGAGACTTAACTGAACAACACTTAAATATAAAGACTATGGTTGGACCATTTAGATTTATATATTGTGAATAAAATTTACCACCCCACCGCATGTGATCGAATCAATAAATGATTTCATAAATGAAAACCAATATTATGAAGAGGGAGGAAGGATCAATATATACTAATTAATAGCTCCTCTTAAAACCAATTAAACAACAAATTAAAAAAAGGACGAGGGGGGATCATTCACACCCCTTAATATATTATATATTTATATATATTATATATATATATATATAATTATATATATATATATATATATTATTAATATAGATATATATATATGCCCACTCTCTAATATATACGATATATATATATATATATATTATATATAATATATTAATATATATATTTATAATATATAGTATATATATATATATATAATATATATATATTATGTTATAATATATATATATATATATATATATATTATAATACGGTTATATATATAATATATGTATAATATATATATAATATTATATATATATTATATATATATACAGTATATAGATATATATATATATATATATTTATATTTATATATATATATTATATTTTTTTATATCTATATATACGATATATATATGAATACGTATATTATAGTATTATATATATATTAATATATTATATAATATATATTATTTTATATTAGTATACTATATATAATATATTAGATTTTATATATATATATATATATATATATACGTATATAGTATATTATATATATTATATATATAATTATATATATTATTTATATATATATATATTATATTTATATTACAGTATGTATATAATATATAGTATTATATATATATATATATATCTATATTATATATATATATATATATATATAATATATTATATATCTTATAATATAATATATATATTATAACATGATAATATTATATAATATTATTATTATATATATATATATATATATGAATTAATATATATGTATATTTTATATATATATTATTATATTATACTTATATATATCTAATTAGTATACATATTCTATATAGTATTTATATATAGTATATATATATATATATATATATATATATATATATTATATATTATAATATTGATAATATATTTTATATATTATTTGTGTAAATATTATTTATTTTTATATTTATGATTATTATATTAATACTTTATAATTTATTATTATTCATTATTATTATTATTATTATTTATTATTATTTTTTAAATATCATAATATATAATTTTTGTTGTTATTTTTGATCAGTAGGCTCACCCTTTTTATTTTCTTAAATATTTAAACATTCGTTTGTACGTATTTTTATTTGAAGATTTGAAACATTTGACCAATTATTTTTTATATTTATGTGTTTTATTCTAAAATAAAAGAAAATATTTGAACCCTATGGGATTTGTTCCCCTATTGTCATTTATCATCATCTCTCTTTGAATTTTGTTTGGGGTGACGAACTACTTATTATAAAATAATTTTTTATTATGTTAATTCAAATAGTTTATCTTTCTTTGATAATAATGATTGTTGGTGAAAAGGAAAACTATGATTTTTATACTTAACTTCGATTTTCACATTTTATCTAAAATTGGAAAGCAAAGATCGAAATTATTTTGTTTTTTCAAGATTGTTTAGAATTTAGGCCTCTACTAGCGGCAGTTACTACACTGGTGCGTTAAGTTTTAAAAATAAACTAACGAAGAATGCTTACACCTCTGGATGTATGTCCTGTTTCTCCTCTTGATTACTCCCTGATCTTTAAGATCTGAATCTTTTGTTTGGGGATTTTTGGTGTTATTTTGTTCAAAATGAAATGTCGAAAAAAGTCTTTTGCTAATGGATGGATAGAGAACTCTCCATTAATATTTTACAGTGCTTATGGTTTAAGGATTCCCATTTGGTTCTTTTTTCTTGAAAGAATGAGGGAAGCATTTTTAGTATATAATTAGGATATTTCATTGAAAATGTACAAGTCTCCATTTCTGATTGTTGTGCGCTAATTTTTTAGAATATACACGGGATGTTTTTAGGCTTAACAGTGGTATTATTAATTATTGTTTTGCCAGATGAATTAAAACTAGCCTTTATAGGTAAGTATTCATGTTTTAAAAATACAAAAGATAAGTAACATTTATTCATTTTGACATCTAGCTAATAATTTATTAAAATCGTTCATTTGAACTGTTTTATTATTTTCTGTAAATTTTTGTTTAAATTTTAAACCCCACTTACTTAATTTTATGGATATTTTCAATGGATTGTCGTTCTTTAGTTTTTGTAATAAAATTCTGTATTAGATTTTTTGATCATATTGAAATTTATATCGTAGTATAAATTTTTAAAGATATGATTTTAGGTTTTGGAGGATAGAAACTTTTCCTGAACGGTCATCAACTTTCGCTTTATTATTTCTCCCTGTTTTCACTAGAGATAATAATCTAAACCCTTTTTGAAATGATTCTCTGTCCTAATCAGAAATGAGAGGAAAGATCAGTGGTAGGTCTGAGATGGTTATGGTCTATGGAAAGAGATGGATGATAGTAGTTGGTTAAGCGGTTGTATAGTGGTGAGTGGGTTGTGGAATTGACAGACTGGGAGACCGAAGAAAAAATGGATTGAGCTAGTAATGGAATACTGAAGGAGAGGAATGTGAGTTTAGGAATGCGCAGAAGGGTGTGCATAGCAGGAGTTAATTGCGTGGTTTTGTGAAGGAAGGTGGTTTGGTGTGCTTTCCAAGGGACGCAACCAATTCGAATGGTATATACAGTGGATGGTTGTCCCAGTTGTTGTAAACTTTAGTTCTAATTTTACCAGTTTTCCATAAGGGTGGTAATTACGAAGGGGATGTAAGGGGGGGGCTTTTTTTAGACCTTTCGCTGCTTATTATTATTATTATGATATTATTATTTTATTATTATTATTATTACTATTATTATTATTTTATTTATTATTTTATTTTATTATTATTATTATTATTAAATTTATTACTATACGTTACCATCCATCCAAGTAGACAGTGCACAATGTTGATTGCTTGGTGGGGGTTTTAACTGGGGAAGAATTGTTTTTTACAGGCAACCGGGGATTGCTTTGCTTGTCTCGGCAACACACTTTCATTTTATTCGGGTTTTGCGGGACATTTTTGTGGATACATATATGTTTATAATTGAACATCGCAAGAGATTGAATAGACTCAAGTCTAATCATTTTGATTAGAATTTTCAAGCAAGTGGTTTTTAGTTTTGTATATGAAATTTCATCAAAATAGGTCTATTCAAAATTTTTGAGCTTCAAAAAGCTGCTTCTTAGTTTTGTAAATATGTTTATTTAATTTTGTTCTTAAAATTTGTGAGCTTAAACTTTCTTGTTTATAATATTTTTAAATTTCATATTTTAATTTCAAAAATATTTTAAGTTTTGAAATTTGTAAATGAGTATTTTTGCTAATGTTTTTCCTGGCATGAATATATGATATGAGAAGCAACTTCCTGGATTTAGATTAATGATCAGATAGAACTGTTTCGCAAGACTTATTGGAACTATTTTATTAGTCATAAATTTCTTTACGTCTTTCCCTTTTCAGAATTTTGATGTTTCTTCTCAAAAACTTCTTGTTACCCAAATACGTTTATCGTCTTACTATCAGGATCCAGCTTGTTCCTATGACATCTGCATTGCCTTACTGAAGCGATCATTATTATTATTATTATTTTATTTTATTATTATTATATTATTTTATTATTATTTTATGTAATTAATTATTTATTATTATTATTATTTTTTACACAAAATCTCTTATCTTATTATCTTATTTTTTTTTAGAGGTCTTTTGTGGAAGAAAACTTACATTCAACCAGATAAATTAAAATGAGGTGAAGATCTCCAGTTGTTTTTACAAAATCTGAATTTTAGAGATTGGAGGAATCTGTGCTTCAGAAGGACGCTCATAAGTGATGTGTAAAATCTGAAAGATCAGTGCAGTTTCTGAAGCAGCAAGTGGTAGTGTGGAAGGTAAAATTATTCATATTGGCAGATCCCCCGAGATAGTCTTTTTCAGGATTATAGAAAACTGTAAAATCTACAAGGAAATATTTTTTGATTTAAAGCAGTATTTTCATCGAGAACTTAAAAAAATTCATTTTTTCTATAGTTTTTTATAACCTTAAAGTATAATACTACGAAAGTTGAAATAGTGACGCTCTGATTAATCAACAATATGGTGATGCAGCAAAAGTTGAAATACACTATTTTTTCACCGCCTTTTAGAAAAATATTTTTTTTTTTTTAATATCTTTTTAGGGGTTCGAGCCAGATGGAGGGAATAGGGGGCCTAAGTCTCCCGTCGTACCGGTAGGCTAGAAAACCTGATCCCTATCCTAGTTTTTAGTTTTTATCCGTGGGTAATTATTCTAAGTTTTTTAAAATAAAAAATTCAACCCATTTTTGCCCAATTATGCAGCTCATTCGAATTGGGTTCAAATCTTCCAGAACCCTATTTTTCAACCCTTTTTTAAAAATTTAATTTTTATAAAGCGTTTATTTTTTTTAATTTTTTTTTTTATTTCTTCCGATTTTTTTATTGTTCTGATTTTAATGATATTTGTTTTTTTTCGTGTAGGTGTTTTAGTTTTAGTTAATGCCTGAAATTCGGGATGTGCCCATTATTATTTATCTACAGTAAATCGGAATAATAGATTAGGAGATAGTTAGAAACATACTATTTATTATTATTATTTTATTATTATTATTAATTATTATTATTTTATTTTATTATTATTATTCATATATA
>JABUQX010000388.1:22500-24417 GCA_015478945.1 Trachelipus rathkii | reverse complement strand
CCTTCGTCCTCATAGCTCTTACCCTTCAAACCCAGAAATTCAATCCTTCTTGCTATTACGTTGGCACTCTCTCTAGCATATCTAAGTCTTTTTTTAAATAAGGGCCCAAACTTGTGCACAATACTCTATTATTTGCCTAAAAGCTATTATACAGTTTACTTATACTTCCTTGCTCTTGTAAACAACATTTGCGATTTATTATGCCCAGCATCTTATTAGCTTTATTCCTTCTTCAAACGCTGATAGCTACTTCAAATTGCTGCTTATAATCACACCTAAATCTTTTTCTTGGTCCACAGACTCAAGCCAATCCCCATTCATATCTAGTTAAAACTTTTATTTGAGTAAACCTAGGTGAAGACCTTACACTTTTTACTATTAAAATTCAATTGCCACTTATCTGCCCACCAGAAGTTTATTTTGATGATCATTTTGAATCTTATACATCCTTCACTATTTCTAACTGAGGTGGCCACTTTTGTATCATCTGAAACTTAGAAACTTTGCATTTAAATCCCTGTCTAAATCATTTATATATTGAGGAACAATAGGTGGTCCCCAGCACTGAAACCCTGTGGGACCCACTCTTCACTATTTCTCATGATGACTTATGCCATTTAGTTGTACACACTGTTTTCTTTTCCACAACCACTCTTTAATCTACCATATACCTCTCCACCTTTACCACATTCCAATAACTTCTTCATCAGCCTACTGTGGGACCCTATCAAAACTTTGCTAAGTCTAAATATCATAATTAACAATTGATCTCCTCGGGTCAATGCAGTCAGTTAATGTATTCCATAAATTCTAAAAGGTTTATCTGACATGACCTACCTTCTGAAACCGTGCTGGGAGGCATACAATACCTTGTTATCTTCAATATTTCTCTATTTATGACCTTTCAGCAACTTTTCCAGAACCTTTACAACCAGGGATGTTAAGCTAACTGCATTATTTCCCCAATTTCCTTACTACCTCTTATAAATAGGCACAAATACTGCAGTTTTCCAATCCTCTGGAACCTTACCAAATGTAATAGATCGTTTAAAAATCCAATACAGTGGCTTTGCAATGCTGCTACTACCCTCCTTCTAAATTCTACCATTAATACCATCAGGGCCTGCAGCTTACTTGGATCAATATGGGTCGAGTAAACGTTTAAATCTTTTAGTCGAAATTCAAATTTTGAAGTCTATTCTTACTGCAGGCAAAGAAACTATTATTCTCCAAAATATATCTAATCTCCTCACTAAAGCACTGAAGCAAAAAAGCATTGAAAATGTTGACCAACTCCTTATTTGAACTCACTAAATTTTCCCCAATTTTAATTGGACCAATTGTCCTATTCTTACTTTTAAATTTATAAAAGCTAAAAAACTTTCTTCAGGCCCTTATTAGTATTCCTTGCTAAATTAATTTCTGCTTCTCTCTTTGCCTTTCTTATTGACTGGTTAAGTTCATTTCTATTTTTCCTATAATTTTCTAAATCATCTTCCCTATTACTACCCTTGAATATTTTTAAACATCTGCGCTTTTTAATGATTTATCTCTTATCTCTCTATTCCACCAAACAGGTTTTCCTTTGCCACCCGAATGGGTTTATTCTTTAAGACACACTGACTGAATATCATTAAAATCTGCTTAAAAATTCCTACATGATAGAACACAGTTTTGGTCTTTAAACTCTTCATCCCAGTCAATTGTACTAACATGTCTTGAAATCTGGTAAAATCGCCATTTCGGAAACCTAAGATATTTTTCTTATTAACTTCCAATTTTAGCCCAGAATATCAAAATTCAAATTAAATCTAATATATATTATGGTATCTACTTCCTTAAATACCCTCAACTCTAATCTCTCCACCATACTTTCATCGTTAGTTAATATTAAGTCTAATAGTGCATCGTGTCTTG
>JABUQX010000388.1:7500-15000 GCA_015478945.1 Trachelipus rathkii | reverse complement strand
ATCATAATAATAAATATTCAAAATTAATACAATATTTATAATTTGAATCAATAAAAATTAATTGAAAAAAAACCCCAGCAACTTGGATATCATTTTAGAGATATAAAACTAAAATTATTAAAACTTTCAATTTAAATATATATTTTTTTAATTAATTCTGATATAATTATTTATTCTTCTAATTGTTTAACACCCATATCATTTAAAAAATAATAATAATATGAGTCATCCAATAGAACTTACAATCATATTGCTATGTTAAATATTTATAAATAATAACAATTATATCTTTAATAGTTTCAGCTACTTTAAAAAAACAAAAAAAATAATGAATAAATTACTACACGGAATAAGAAACCTATTCAAATTTTGATAAATAATAATAATAATAATAATAATAATCATAATAATAATAATAATAATAATAATAATAATAATAATAATAATAATAATAATAATAATAATAATAATAATAATAATAAAATAAGACTAACCCAAATTCGAGGTAAAATCTGTAAAAACTTTCGCCGATGGAAAGAACTCAAACGAGATTAACTGTCCTCCATCTGCCTCGCATTTTTCAATTGCGCCCTGAAAACGTTGTCACATTTTCTTCGTGTCAATAACATCCAACGTATTTATTAAACTTTGCCACACTTTCGATTCTTGAGCTCAGATCTTTAATATATATATATATATATATATATATATATAATATTATATTTATTATATATAATATATATAATTATATATATATATATATATATATATATATATATATATATATATATAATTATATTATATATATATATATTAATATAATATTGTTGAGAATTTACCTAAGAAATTTGTGGTGGAATGAACATTCAAAGAATTATTCATTTCCGATTTAGTTATTGACAAAAGCATGGTTCATTTGGAATTAGCCTACAACTCCATCTTGGTAACAAAAACTGTTCCGTTCCTTTTAATGCTTGCAAAAACATTGCACATTAAATAAGGAAGCATTTGATCTTCAACAGCAAAATACTTCTTTTTCCAAACAGGGTTAGACTTCATTGTGGGAAAGCCTGCAATTTTAGTCCTCCCACCTTCAACTATTATATATATATAATATATATATATATCTATATATAATATAATATATATATATATATATAGTATATATATATATAATATATATATATATAATATATAATATATATATATAATAAATATATATATATTATATTATTAATATTATATATAGATATATATATATATATATATATATATATTATATATATATAATAATATATATATATATATATAATATATATATATATATATATATATATATATATATATATATATATTATATATATATATATATATATATAACAACATCAATAACAATTTTGAATAGCTGCAATGACATTTATGCTTTTACCTGCTTGAAAACCATCACAATTACTATTATCATTATTATTTTTACTTCGTTGCATTTGCGGTCTCCCCAGATCTGTCCTCTAGAGCAGTGGTCTCCAAACTTTTTTGATCGCGCACCCCTAAGACGAAAATAATTATCAGTTGTACCCCCTATAGCATAATATAATATAATATAATATAATATAATATAATATAATATAATATAATATAGTATAATATAATATGCACATAATAATATAATATGATATATAATAAAAGACAAGGCGAACATTGAGAGAACCTCATACTCGCGTGATACACGATCATAAACTCGCAAGTGATCGTAAACCTACTTCTTTGGCGTACCCCCAAGTATCACTTTGGGTACCCCCTGGGGTACGCGTACCCCACTCTGGAGACCATTGCTCTAGAGTCTAGAGCAGGGTTTCCCAAACTTTTCATACCCACGAAACACCTACGTTAGAGCAAAATTTCACGGAACTTAAATGATATTCAAGAAATATACGTATTATAAAAAACATCTTTTAATGACTTGGGTGAGCCTGCTGTTGCTTACAGAGAGCAATCATGTTTGGAATTATAGACGTTACTTGTAAGCGTAAAGCCGTTATCGTTTTTGTCATTTGTGCTTACGCTCGATAAGAAATGCTCACCCAGTTTTAGCACGAATTTCGTGCATAAATGAACGTTTGTTTACAAACATTTTGAATCAGCTGTTGTAATGGACCTCTTTGGTTATGGAATAAACAGAAATAAAAAATAACAAATGGTTTATATTACAAATAATTTATCAACTGTTGTGATTGAGTTTATCGATTTGGAAGAAGTTAGATTTAAAGCTAATTTTATTGAATGAAACATTCATCAAACCAAACGGACCTACCACGCCACCTCTTGTTTTTTTCATTTTTTTTACATTAGAGCAAAAATTTTTGCAGAACTTAAATGGCATTTTAAAAATATATAGCTATATTATTAAAAACAACTTTTTAATGACTTGGGTGAGCCTGCTGCTGGTTACAGAGAGCATTCATGTTTGGAATCATAGACGTTACTAGTAAACGTAAGTCAGCTTCTATAGTCTATTTCTAATTTTTTTTTTGTTGCTGCATGCAGTGAAAAAGTTCTTTCACATAAATATGTGGTTGGAAACCGCATTATTACTTTCAAAGCTTTTGAGCTTATATCAGGGTATTCCATTAATAATTCTATCCAAAATTTTGCAAGTTCCACTTCTTGAAATTTTAATTTTAATGTTGAGTCCGTTGCAATGTCAATTTGCTGTTCCCTTTCTTTCTGTGAAAGATTGTTAAAATTTAACGACTCCACAAAGGGATTTTCAACCCAACGTTCTGTTTCCATTTCATCAGGAAAATACTCTGTTATTGAGTTATTCATATCAAACAAATGTTGCAAAATTAAATGTTTTGTTTCTTGCCTTAAGGAAATTTCATTTGTTAGTAGAAAACTACTCAGGTTTTCAAAACATTCAACATCACCCTTAGCAATATAATCACCCCAGTGTTTTAGTTTACGTTGAAGTGCGTTCATTTTACCTTTGACTTTGAAACATGTTACATTGGCACCTTGCATTGCAAGATTGACTTCATTCAAGTAAGTAAATATATCAGAAAGGTATGCCATTTTTTCCATCCAACACTGATCTTTTAATTTAGCTGAAAGTTGAGAAGGATGTTCAGATAGAAAAAAACAATTTCTTCACGTAATTCGAAAAACCGTGCCAACACTTTTCCACGAGATAACCAACGCACTTCAGTATGCAACAATAAAGTTTCATGAGTGCTTCCCATATCTTCATATAATAAGCTGAAGATTCTAGTATTTAATAACCTTAATTAGTTAGTGCTTGACGATGAAGACAACAATGGATACTTTCGACATTTTTATTTATTTTTTATTCTAGCCACAGAACCCGAAATGTGCCCAACCATAGCTGCGGCTCCATCAGTGCAAATGCTTGAACAAAGCTTCCATGAAATTTCATTTTTTCCATAAATGAATCAATTAAATTAAATATTGCTTCCCCTGTAGTATGACTCTCCAATGGCTTGCAGATTAATAAATCTTCTTCAATGCGGCTTTCATAATTATACCGTACAAATACAAGCAAAACTGCTAAACCAGCAACGTCTGTTGACTCATCCATTTGAAGAGAGAATGTTGAAGCCATTTTAACTCGTCTTATTAGCTCAGTTTCACAAAAATTTGACATTGCATGAATACGTCTTGATACAGAGTTATTTGAAAGCGGAACTTTATCAATTTTTTTGAAGTATTTTTTATCTATCATGAACTCCACTAAATCTTTTGCACACGACTTTATTAAATTCTCTGCAATTGTATGTGCTTCACCAGCTTTTGCAATTCGATATGAAGCATGTAACGCATCTTTGTTTTCTGACACGTGTGAGTAAAATGTAGATTTTCTTTGATTTAATTCTAAACAATTTCTTTTAAAATATTGTTCACTTGGATTTTTTAAATTCGAATGTGTTGTTTCCAAATGTCGTTTTAGTTTAGTTGGATTTAAACTGCTATTACTCAAAACTTTTCCACATTCAACACACAAAGCACTTGGTTCATTCTTATCACCTGTCCAGGTGAAACCATAAGAAAGAAAAGCCTCGTCATATTTTCTGATTTTGTTTTTTCCACCATGTAGTTTTGGTGAAGCTTTTGAAGATGAACTGTGTATACTGTATAGGCTCAGGCCTAGTAACATATTCTTCGTTTGTGTTACTAGAAAGCTGCTTATTTGCATTTGACTTCTCATTAATTTTTAAATTTAACCATTTATCCATTGTGGATAGTTTAATTTTATTTTAATAAAGAATTATAATCGTATAAACGTTTAATTCTAATACACAATCATTAAAAAACACATGCTTTTAACATCAATAATATGCACAATTTATATACAACCACTTCTCATTTTCATTGACCGAAACTGAAAAACTCATCAGCAGGGGTGCCGAAAGTCATTTGTGATTGGTTATTTTATGCTTGCGTCATTAAACTTATGAAAACGTTTTCAAACGTTTTGCAGTATGCACTTCTATAATGAATGGCTGAAAAAGTATATTTTGAGAGATAATTAAAAAATATTTCGTTCAACTCTATGCATGTAATCATATCAGGGATGGCATGGAAAAAATCAATTGATATAAATCAACTGATTTTTTCATTTGATTTTTTTGCTCAAAAAATCATGATTTTTTTATTTTTTTGATTTTTTGCTTTTATATATATATATATATTATATATATATATATATATATAATATATATATAATATATATATATATTATATAATATATATATATATATATATATATAATATATATATATATATATATATATATATATATTTATATATATATATTATATATATATATATATATATATATATATATAATATATATATATATAATATATATATATATATATATATATATATATATATTATTAAATTTTTTTGGTATATTTAGGTGATTTAACTTCAGTAGAAATAAAAATTAAAATAATAATATTAATAGCAAGGCTACTCTGCGTCAATTCCTACACTAGTTGTCACAGTAAAATATTTTTACTATGCTATTGTCAACAAACGATCATGTTTTAAACAGGTTTCTTTTATTTCTGATGTACCATTTATCAATATTACAAATAATCCGTAACAAGTCCGTAACCCTCTTTAGTGTTGCTGTTTCATTTTGTTTTAGACTATAGGCCGTATTTTAAGATTTTGATTTACATAGATTGAATAAATTAGCTTCAAAAAATAATACTATAATCGAACTTAAAAAAAGTTTGTTTACAATTTAATTTCAAGTGACGTCACGAATCTGAAAAAAATCCTTCCTGATTTTCCATTTTGATTTATATTGAATGAATAAAATTAAATAAATCACTTTAAAAATAATACTATATCGAACATAAGAAAAGTTTGTTTACAAATTATATTTCGCGTGACGTCACGAATCTCAAAAAATCCAAGAAATCAGAAATCGATTTTTTTCTCAAAAAAGCAAAAAAATCCCCAACCCTGAATCATATATTGTATGATTTCTTTTCATTGTACACTGATTTTGGCACACGCCAATTTTATTTCTTCATTAATAGAAAGTAGAAGTTCTGTTGTAGCTTCCAAAATGCTTGAAAACTTTTCATTGATGTTTGTTGTGCAAATTTTTTCTTTTTTAAACAAGCATTATATTTTCAATATGATTAAGAGCAGTTGCTGACTTGCTGTTACTAATGATGGAGACTGCAATGTAGATCATAATGGAAGAGGGAAGGAGAATAAAGACGAAATCGTAATTAAACTATGACCTATTCACTATTGATTGCAGATTTCAATAGATTTGAGGTTTTTGAAGAAGGTACAATATCTTTTATGTATTTTATTTTTATTTACATGAAAGCGTCCGATAGCTCAGTGGTAGAGCACTCTCCAAATAAAGCGAAGGGTCCCAGGTTCGAAACTGGTCTGGTGGAAGAATGTGAGCTATTCTCTCCTTGGGCTTGGCTTCGTCCTGCTCGGACGTTAAATGAGTACACCACATCCTAGATTAGGCTCTGCCCGTAAGTGACGGTGTTCATCTCTGTAGTGAAAAAAAAACTTAATCCATCTCGAACTTCTCTAAAGCTTCAAAAATTGGTTTAAAACTTCTCTAAATCATTACAATCCATAATAAGTTTTCACCCCATCTTGTTTCCCATATATTTGTTAGTTTTTTTTCCATTTTGTCTATGTGAAAATTTTTTCTTTTTTTCTAATAAAATAATTGTCCGGTTAGATAATTTAAAACGTTTGTTTTCATTGTATCAATAAAATTTCTAATGTATTGTACTACACATGAATGTGGAGCAATGAACAAACAATGCAGTTGGATATTTCCGACAGCTTGAAAACCTCAAACTTTTCTTCATTGCTGCTGCACCATCATATCGTTGCTAAATCAGCAAGTCATCATTTATTTCAACCTTCTTAGAATTGCCTCCAATAGAGATTCTCCCTTTGTGCATTCAACATCCACTAAACCTAAGAAATCGGACCTATACCCAAATGGTCGACATGAAAAAAAATAATTTGTAAAAAAAATAATCTGGTTATTTCGAGTTTCTCTAACGAATCCAACAAAATTTGTGTGATAGAAATATTAAATTCGAGAAAAAAAATTACCTGACCTAACCTGACCTAACGTAACCTAACCTAACCTAACCTGTCCTAACGAATCCAACAAAATTGTGTGATAGAAATATTAATCCAGAAAAAAATACCGACCTAACCTTACCTAACCTAACCTAACCTAACCTAACCTGACCTAACCTAACCTAACCTAACCAAACTTAACTTAACCTAATCTAACCTAACCTAACCTAACCTAACCAAACCTAACCTAACCTAACTTATCCTATCCTAACCTAACCTAATTTAACCTAACCTAACCTAAAAGTCAAAAATAAATCCTAATAAGTACTATATAAATAATATATATATATATATATATAATATATATATATATATATATATATATATTATATATATATATATATATATATATATATATATATATATATATATATATATATATATATTATATAAGTATGTTTTATAATTGGTGTGCCAGATTTTTGTAAACAAATTGTCGTACAGGTTTCCTCGGCTCGCGGTGATTTTGGCGTTTATAAAACCCCCCCTTTTTACACCCCCCCCAAAAATAATTTATTATTAATGAAATAATTAATATAAATATATATATATATATATATATATATATATTATATATATATATATATAATATTATATATATATATATATATATATATATTATCGCTAACAAAAAATTGATGTGGCACCATTGCATTAAAATCCTATCGAAGCATCCATTAAAAATTTAAAAAAATCGATGTAATCGATGTATCGCCTGACTGAGCGAAAGTAATAATTACCAAATTTAACGATAATATAAATTTTATTTGCTTCTAACATATTATAAAATATATCCAAAATGACAAATAATTTCTCCAACCAAAACCATAGTCAGGG
>JABUQX010000387.1:0-10820 GCA_015478945.1 Trachelipus rathkii | reverse complement strand
GGCTGTAACTATTTATCCTAAAGAGAAAGCCACATTTGTTTTTTTTTATTCTTCATTATTCTTTTTGTAGAGTATTTCCTATGATTTATATAAAAATCGGGGGTGAGGCCCCTCTGCACTACTTTTACTAGGATTTTTAACAACTTTGAGAGGCTGTAATTTTTTTCCCTAAAGAGAGCCCCGATTTTCGTTTTCATTATTACTTTTTTAAAGTAGCTATAACCTGTGATTTTTATAAAAATCAGGGGTGACACCCTTCTGCACTACTATTACCGCCTAATGTTATAACCTCTGCCTAATAGTACCTTTAATTGGACACTATTATAACCTAAAATGAATACTATGGTTATTTACTATAAAGCTCTATAATTTACTCCAAATATTTAAAATGGTAATAGTAGCGAAGAGGGGTGTCACCCCAATTATTATGAAAATCACAGGATATACTCTAAAAAAAATAATAATGAATAGTGAAAATAAAAATCGGTAGTCTCTTAAGGAAAAAAAGTTACAGCCTCTCAAAGTTTAATTTTCCCATAGGATTTTCTTATAAATTTTTTTTTTTTTTAAATCACAAGATATATATACTTTAAAATAATAATAATGAAGCTTAAAAAAAAAATGGAAATGATTTAGCTAGGTCTTTAGGAAAAAAAGTCACAGCCTCTCAAAATTTAAAATTTTCCCATAGTCTTTCTTATAAAAAAATTAGTGGGCCTTGTGCTTATTTTAGGGCCATCCTAGTTCAGGTTATAATGTAAGATTTGTTAAGTATACATAGATCTTCTTTGTGTATAACCTAACAAAACTTTTCATAACCTGAACTAGAGGGCCTGAAATGAGACCTAACCTTGATAGATCAAAAATGAAAAGTCTATGAGAGTTTTAATATCTTTGAGCGGCTATAACTTTTTTTCTTTAGCAAAAAAAGTTATAGCCTCTCAAAGAGACCACCCATTTTTCTTTTCACTATTCTTCATTAATATTGTTTTAGAGTATATCCTGTGATGTTCATAAAAATTGGGGGTGATACACCTCTGCGCTACTATTACCTTTAAAATACCTATTAGAAAATGCTTAGGGCTGCATCATAAGCAATATTACATCCTAGCCTATGGGTCTGACAGAGTCAATGGGTTAGAAGGGTAAAACATAAGGCTGAGGCAGTCTCAAAAGGTCCATATATTGCTTTAGTAATAGTAGAACAGAGTAGTGTCACCCCCGATTTAAATCACAGGATATATTCTAAAATAATAATAATGAAGAATAGTGAAAAAGAAAATGGTGGTCTCTTTAGGAAAAAAAAGTTCCAGCCTCTCAAAGTTGTTAAAAATCCTATAGGATTTTTGGTAAATATCTAGTATTTGATCTAAATATTTTCTGAAAAAATTTTCTAAGTTCAAAAAAATTTTGAAGTTAAGTTAATTTTTTTAAGAAAATTGTTTAGTTGCAAACTTCTGGCATAATTCCAGAAGCTTGCCACTAAAGAATTTTCTTAAAAAACTTAACTTTTCTGAACTTAGAAAATTTTTTCAAAAAATATTTAGATCAAATACTAGATATTTACCAGATTTTCTTATAAATTTTTTTTTTTTTTAAATCATAGGATATATACTCTAAAAAAAAAAAATAATTATTAAGCTTAAAAAAAAGAAAATGATTTAAGTCTTTAGGAAAAAAGTTACAGCCTCTCAAAGTTTAAAATTTTCTTATAGGCTTTCTTATAAAAGGGGCATTCCATGTCACTTCAACCATTTTTTGGCAATTTTTTCCGTGACCCCTTTCGATTTGTATGAAAAATGGCACACTAACAGATCTTGTTGAGAAAATATGAATGGCGTTTATTGCAGGTCTCTAGCTCATATGGTTCAGAAAATATGACCTTTGAAACTTTGGTCAAAAAGTTCAATTTTGAGAGAGTAGTCCTAGGTCAAAATACAATATCTCGGCTTCTATGGCACTTAGAAGCATCGTGTAAAGACCATTTAATAGATCTTGAATAGCTGTACAACATTTATTTAGATGATTTTGACCTCGGAGGTCAAATAAAAAATTTGACCTTTTGGTGACCTTGACCTTGAAAAAAAACCTATTCTTCGATTTTTTTCAAACTTTGCTCAATTATTGTTATATATGTATATTTTATTTTTTTTAATGAAATATTTTTGGTTCTGGCTTGGTTTAGAAAATATAAGCAATTTAATAAGTACAAATATCACATTTTTTCACTTTTTTTAAAATTACAGAGTGATTCTTATTTTATCGATATATTGTAAGGTTATATAATGATGACACTTGATGAAAGAAGCTATCTTTTATTGTAAAACCTTTTAGTACAATTAAACGTATATATATATATATATATATATATATATATATATATATATATATATATATATATATATATATATATATATATATATATATATATATATATATATATATATATATATATATATATATATATATATATATATATATATAAACAAAAATATTGATACCCTTTATTTTAAAAAATTTAAATTTTTTTTAGTTCGACTGGCAAACATATTTTCAGCTTTTCCATATTCTGCCTTTGTCAATGTATAAGTTCTTCCGGTTTTTGTTACCGGGCTTACACTCATTAAGATGTCACTGACATCAATGATGAGCACAATCGCTGAATGCAGTCATATATTTTTTAAATACTCATCTACTTCTGGATGTTTTTTAGATGGAGGCTATCACTTTCTCTTCCTGGGGTGATTTTTATGTATGGTGTTTTTAATGAAGGGTTCACCCCAATGGGTGAGCCCCCAATGGGATGGAGCCCTTTTTTTTCACATACGTTCGTTAGTTATTTTAAGCCTGTGTATGTGTATGTCATCACCCTTTAGTTCTATTCAGTTATGACTTCATGTTCTTTCCTGAGCCTTTTTATGGTAACAACCTTGCCGCTTTTTTTTTCTCAAGAGCATGTATATCTCTACTAGAGTTTATTTCATATATGCGTTGCCTTGTTACTAGTCATAATTTATTTTCATCGTCATTCTTTTGAATGACAAATCCGTCATCGTCGGGGTGGAGTCGCGTTAATCGTTTTAACAAATTGGAGCAATTAAACTCTTTCATTATTCTTGTTATTGGCCAGCGTTTTGGCAAGATAGTTAAAATAGAAAGCTTTTCACTTCTGCTTGTAGATTCCTCATTGAATTTTTCTTTTAACTGCTGAAGAATTTCTATTTCTGTATTATCAGTGTCACTGTCTGTAATTGGTTGCCCAGTGGCTAGTTCAAGTTTCCTTTTAAAAGCTGTTGTTACTTTACATAGCTTTTTCTTGGCATAACTGGGTTTGCCAGATAGTTTAGATAATTTAATTGGTGTTTCTTCAAGCGAGACCAATGATTTATTAATTTCACTAACTTCATATTCCATTTGAGCACCATCATCATCAACTTCATGTTGGGCAGATTCCACTTCAGGAGAGGAATGCAATGATTGACTTGATGAAGAACCCTTTTCACTTTGATCCTTTGTTAATTTTTTGCGACAGTTACTACATAATTTGTGGTATACCTCAAAATTTAAATTAGGATATTTATCAATCAAATTTTTTGTCACATTTAGAAGATTTTTCTTTATCTTTTTTTTATGTACATTAAAAGGGTCAAAACAAAATCTTCCACTATTTAATATTTTTATAAATCTGGCAAACCAGGTGAAAAAAAATATAATATATATATATATATATATATATATATATATATATATATATATATTTTACATATTATATTTACATATATATATATATATATAAAAAAATACAAAATATATTATATATCTTAAAATGTTCACATGAAATTATCTATAGTTCACAGTACACAGGATAGCCTCTTTATATACACAAAATAAAGAAAAAAGAGTAATGGTTTAAAACAACCAAAGATTTGAAAGCGGAAAACGTTTTACTGTGAAATTTATCACACTACTGAAATATTTTCTTTTCCCAAAGTGAATATAAAATATATTAAAATTTTATAAAAAAAAAAAAATATGAAAATCTCATAAACCATTAAGGTCTCTTATCTATATTTTCTACCTGATACCTGATAAGTATAGAGATATAAATCATTATTTAAAGTTTTCCCTATATATATATATATATATAATATATATATATATATAATATTATATAATATATATATATATATATATATATATATATATATATATATATATAATATATATATATGGTTAAAGGGATTATAAAACCCATAGATAGGAAAAACTTTAATTAATGATTTATTATCTCTATACCTATCTTATCTAGTACACCTTTCTTATCTATCTTATTACCTTATAGATAAAGGATATATATATATATATATATATATATATATATATATATATTTATATATATATATATATATATATATATATATATATATTATAATACCGGTATATATATATATATATATATATAGTATATATAATATATATATATATATATATATATATATTATATATATATATTATTATATATATAATATATATTATATATATTATATATTATATTATATTATATATGAGAGAGAGAGAGAGAGAAATGGAAATGTTGGGACTATACATTGAATGAGATAAAAATTGCAAAAAAGTGAAAAATGTGATATTTGTACTTATTAAATTGCTTATATTTTCTAAACCAAGCCAAAACCAAAATTAATTCATTAAAAAAAATGAAATATACATATATAACAATAATTGAGCAACGTTTGAAAAAAATCGAATAATAGTTTTTTTTTCAAGGTCAAGGTCAAGGTCACCAAAAGGTCAAATTTTTTATTTGACCTCCGAGGTCAAAATCATCTAAATAAATGTTGTACAGCTATTCAAGATCTATTAAATGGTCTTTACACGATGCTTCTAAGTGCCATAGAAGCCGAGATATTGTATTTTGACCTAGGACTACTCTCTCAAAATTGAACATTTTGACCAAAGTTTCAAAGGTCATATTTTCTGAACCGTATGAGCTAGAGACCTGCAATAAACACCATTCATATTTTCTCAACAAGATCTGTTAGTGTGCCAATTTTCATGCAAATCGAAAGGGGTCAGGGAAAATGTCGTGTTGAAGTGACTTGGAATGACCCGTTTGCTTTAGAGGATAGGTCCTTGAAGACGGATAAAGTGGTAAGTGTGAAAGTAGGTTGGAATACGAATGTGGGTGTGGATGAAAACCAGAATAGCATGTTTCTGGTGGATGGTTATGATGCGAGGTATAGGGTGAAAAGGGTTGCACATGTATTTGATGGTATAATAGATTTGAATAATCCTAGGGTATGTATGCAGAAGGTGCCTGATGTGAAAAAGAAGAGAGTGAGAGGTATAAGGGTTGGTGATGTGGTTGGTAGTTTGTATTCTGTTTTGATTAGAGAATTCGAGAGAGAATGAATGCTGTGTGTTTGCTGGTGATATTGAGAAGAAAAAGGATTGGGTGTATGATGAAATGGTTGATAAAGTAAAATTACCTGAAGGTTTGAATGAAGTGAGGAGACAAAAGGTTTTACGAATGTTATGGGAAAGGAGGAAAGCGCTGAGTCAGGGCGATGATGATTTTGGGGATGCGAAATTGCCTGCGTTTCGCATAGTGTTAGCGGATGACACCCCCATATACCAACGACCTCGTCACTTTCCTCCCCCGTTGCGAATGAGATTGAAGAGCAGTGTGAAGAGTTAGAGCGAATAGGTGTATTAGAAGAAAGTGAGAGTCCTTGGAATAGTCCGATTGTGCCTGTGCGAAAACCTGATGGACGATTGAGGTTATGTATTGATTATCGTAAGGTGAATGAAAAGACTGTGAAAGATAGGTTTCCTATGTGTGTAGTTTCAGAGTGCGTGTATAGTATGTATGGAATGAAAGTGTTTACGAAAATGGATCTGGTGCGTGGGTACTATCAGATGCCAGTGGAAGAGGATAGTAGGTGTGTGACTGCCTTTTCGACTGCAAAGCGGCATTATCAGTTTAGAAATTTGAGCTTTGGGTTAGCGAATGCTCCAGCAGCATTCCAGAGGGCAATGAATGTGGTTATGAATGATTTTCCCAGTAAGAATGTGATGGTGTTTATAGATGATATATTAGTGATGAATGAATCTTTCTCTGAGCATTTAAAGTTAGTGAATGATGTGTTGAAAAAGTTAGAGGAGATAGGTATAAAAGTGAAAGTTGAAAAGTGTGAGTGGTTTGCGGATGAGGTTGAATTCTTGGGACACAAGGTGTGTGCGACTGGTTTAAAGAAAGCGGAAAAGTTTATTGAGAAAGTTCGGCAGTTTCCGAAGCCGAGAAATGTTAGAGAGTTGAGAGGATTTTTGGGTTTGGTAGAGTTTGGAAGGAAATTTTGAAAGATTGTTCGGGAGTGATGAAACCTTTGACTGAATGGACTGGGAAAAAGAAGAGTACGATCGTGAAATGGAATGATAGAATGAATGAAGCGTTTGAAAAGTTGAAAGCTGAAGTCGCGAAGGATGTTGAGCTGGCTTATCCGGATTATAGTGAGAATGCAAAACCTTTGGAAGTTTATACGGATGCAAGTGGGTATTGTATGGGGGGTTGTTTGATGCAAGAACAGGTGATTGATGGGATTGAAAGAAAACGAGTGATTGCATATGTTTCGAAAGCGTTTAGTATGACAGAGCGAAAGTATTCCACGATTGAAAGAGAGTTGGCTGCTTTGAGGTTTTGTTTGAAGTCGTTGCGTCCGTTTTTGTATGGGATTAAGTTTGTTGTGCGAACGGATCACCAACCCTTGGTGTATTTGCAGAGAATGAGGATCGTTGATAGTCGGCTTGCAAGAACTTTGGAAGATTTGAGTGATTTTGATTATGTGGTTGAGTATGTGCCGGGTGAAAGAAATGAGATTGCTGATTTGATGTCAAGAATGCCTGGGAGTGAGAGTATGAATGAAAAGGTAGTGATAGACCCGGAATATTTGCCTAAGGGATTGATGAAGGGAAAGGAAAGTCAGGGTGGGGGTGATTCTATGTTTGAAAGTGTGTTGTATGGGTTACAGGATTTAGCTAGGGATAGGTTGGTTTTGAGAGTGCCTGAGAGTATAGAAGAATTGCGGAGGGAAGTTATGACTGAGGTGTGTAAGAAACCTGAGCAGATAGGGATTAGGAAGGTGAAATATTTTATGAAGGAGTTAAAGGCTATGTGTACTGTGGGTGTGAGTCCGTTGCAAGAGGTGTTGATTGTTGTGAGTAAGTTGTTTAAAATAGTTGTATGTGTGCATTATGGTGGGGAGAGACCGGTTTTGTATAGGAGTGAGGGTGTAAGTGGTGCAAAAGTGGGCGAGCTTCATTTACAGTGTTTAAGTGGCGTACATTACAATTGGGTAATCGAGAAAAAGAGCTATGATAGGAAGTATGTGTTGGAATCGGAGTTGGAGGAGTGTCTGGTAGAGGGTGATGAGAATGTGAAAATGATTTGTCCAGGGGAAATCGAAGAGGTTGTGTATTGCGAGCATGGGATAAGTGGAAGAATGGAGGTGAAAGTGCAGGTGAATGGGAGAGTATTTTGTGGACTGATTGATACTGGGGCTCAGATTTCTTTAGTGAATGCATCTGTGGTACGAGAGATTGAGCAAGTAACATGGCAGATAGAGAGGAGGAGTACGAATGTGAAGATCAAAGGGATTGGTTCAGGTGATTTTGTCGCTTTTGAAGAGGTTTTGTTAAAGGTAGAAATAGGAACGTTAGGGGAGGTTGAACATAGGTTTGTTGTGCTGGATGAGGAGCGAATGCCGTATTGTTTTTTGTTTGGGATTGACTTTTTGAGGGTGAATAGGTTGTCCGTAGATGTAGGGAATGAAAGGTTGTTGAAGGGAAGTCGTGAGATTGTTAGAATGCAGAAGGAGGATGTGTGTGTTGTTGATTTCGTTGGCATGGTGAGAGTTGGTGTGGGGGATGAAGAATTGTTAAGCATGAAAGATATCGAGGTAATGCAAGAGGAATGTCCTATGGTCTGTGAGTTGAGAAAATGTATTTTGTCGGGTAAGGAAGTGTGCAGGTGGGACCAGTTGATAGAGGATTTTAGGGTGTTTGCGAAAAGGTTTGTTGTGTGTACTAATGTGGTGTATTATATTCGGAAAGTAAGGGAGGATGATTTGTATGTACCTGTGTTTTCTGTAGATGGTACGGTAGGGATGGCGTTAGTGATTCACCGTAGGTTTGGTCACATGGGGAAGTTTAAATTGTGGGAATGTATGAAAGAGAGAGTGTTTAATCCTTGGTTAAGAAAGATAGTGAATGATGTTGCTACTACTTGTGAGGAATGTCAGAAGGGAAAGTATCAGAGAATGTATGTGAAACCCCCTGTGTTACGAATGGATGTGAATGAACCTTTTGAGTTAGTAGTGATTGATTGTGTTTCGTTGCCGGTGACTGCGAGTGGGTATGTAGGAATGGTGGTGATGGTGGATCACAAAAGTAAGTTTGCGTATGCTGTGCCGGTGAAGAATAAGACTAGTGCGAATGTGGCTAGGGTGGTAAGGGAAGTTTTGTTGCCAATGTGTGTATGTAAACCGAAGCGAATGTTGAGTGATAATGGACCGGAGTTTGTAGGGCAGGCGTTTGAGCAAATGTTGAGTGATTGGGGCATTGAACATGTGAGAACGACGCCGTATATGCCGAGTTCGAATGGGTTAGCGGAGAGGACGATTCGAACATTGAGTGAGATGTTACGAATGATGAGTGAAAGAGAGAATGATTGGGATTATTGGTTAGGAAGAGTGTTGTGGGCTTATAATATGACTGTGCATAGAGCAACTGGTATGTCTCCTTGTATGTATGTATTGAATTTTGAGAAGTTTGTAAAACCCAGGCTTGGGTTACCTGAAGGTGATAGGGACGTTTGGAGAAAGGGTAGTTTAAAGTTTGCCAGTTTTAAGGTAGGGGATAAGGTTTTGAAGGAAGTGATTGAGAAAGGTCGGTTGAACGTGAGTAAGATGAGAGAAAAGTTTGAAGGGCCGTATATTGTAAAAAGGGTTATGTCTAATGGGGTTAGTTATTTGTTGGAGGGTGAGAACGATGGTGGTACGAATGAGTTTCGGGCCCATCAGGTACAGTTGAGGCCGTGGAGAGAACCCCCTGGTTATTTAAAGATTCATCCCGTATATAAGTTTCTGGTGAATGAGGATGATTTGAATGAGAATGGGGATATAGTGGATGATTTGTGGTTAAAGGGGAAAGAGTTAGTGTTGGTGGAAGAGATACAGAAAAAGAAGCGCAAAAGAGGAATATCGGGTAATGTTAGCAAATTAAGGGTGTTGTTTAACGATGATAATGAGAATGATGAGTATTTTTCAGGTTTTTGGTGGGACAATGGGAATAACGAGCAGAGTTTGAGAAAAAGTACTTACACAGTTTGCAAGTTTCCGTTGGATGAAAATGAGAGTGTGTTGGCAGGATTGAGAAATATTAGAGATAGGAGTGTGCATATGGAAGTGGATGATTTGAGTAAATTTTGTGTGGAATTGGATGAAGTAGTGAATGTTATAAAGGCGAATGCTAGGATGAGAGAGATCGAGAAAGAGATTGCAGAAATGTCTGAGCTATTACCTAGGGAAGGAAGTGTGAATGAAGTAGGAGAGACTGATGAAAGAGCGGAAGGTGGGAATAAACCCAGTGAACAAGTGAAGGAATATGAGAAACCGTTTACTAGGAGTAGAGGTGTTGTAAAAGAGTATGATTGGGTGATGACAACGGCGTTATAAATGGGGAGTGATTGTTGGGTTAGAATTATGAGACAAACTTAGGTAGGAGGGATGTGGGGGTTTGGCTATTTAGTTTTTTTTGTTTGTTGTCTCATAATTTTATTTTGTTTTTTTAGGTACAGCATGAAAGAAGGAAAGATGAGATTTCGTGAGCAGAGCAAAAGATGGAACGTCAAGGAACAAGGAAAGTTCCAGGGAGTTGCAGTGAAAAAGAGTTATATTAGTGCGATTTTAAAATTTAAAATTTCAAGGGAATTAATAAATTAAATATCATTTTTAAAGTTAAATTTAGTTTTGCAAGTAAAAGTAATTCCTTTTAATGTTCTTTTCAGTTAAAGTATTTACTTTGTTAAACAATTTTAATATACAAATTATAGTAAAACTTTGGATTTAAATTGTTGAATTGGATAATTTGAATTTGGATATATCGAAAATCGCAGGGTTGATAAATGACTGAGGTGGGATGTTTCCGTCAAGGGGATTTGACGAATGTGAATAATTCTCATATTGTTCAGGTAAGAGTACTATGGTGTTGTTTTTCTTTTAATTGCATTATAGGTTATTATGGTAGTATACTACATGTAGTCGATTTTTTTTGTGTTTCAGTATTGTCTGATTTATTGTATTGGTGACGGTACTGAAGTTCTTAGGTTTATTGGAAAGCTGGACTTTCTTTGGAATACCTGAAATAACAAAAAACTGGTCAACACCATTGGCCAGGTAGCCACTAATTATTATTTTTGTTTGCATTTATTTTTTATTATAAATATTAATTTAACTAA
Source organism: Trachelipus rathkii (assembly GCA_015478945.1). Taxonomy (NCBI): domain Eukaryota; kingdom Metazoa; phylum Arthropoda; class Malacostraca; order Isopoda; family Trachelipodidae; genus Trachelipus; species Trachelipus rathkii. The sequence continues at coordinate 289 of JABUQX010000387.1, read as the reverse complement.
TTTTGCATTTTTGCGTTTTTTGAAATTTTAATGATTGATTTTGATTTGATAGTAATTTATTAATTTTATTTACGGATTAATTATGATATGAATTACTTATTTAATTACTTAGATTCATGTTAGGGATTTCTTTATTTATTACCTTATTATTTTTATTTTGTTATATGTCATGTTAGGATATGTTTCTTTTTTATCTCATTTCAGTTTTTTTTGGAGCTGATATTATTTTGGAGCTGGAATTTTTTGCTGTGACCAGTTTATGTGAGCCGAAATTTTTCCCTGTGGCTGT